>MU671743.1:133062-194400 GCA_026770625.1 Nicotiana glauca | reverse complement strand
GTCCTTTAATTGGAAAAAACTCCTTCTGCCACGCCCTTCGCGGGGAGAGGTAGAGCCGAAAGGAGGTGTGACAACACTCATCCGACCACCTGAACTGGGCACCCTTCTGGGTCAACCTAGTCATAGGGGATGCTATAGATGAAAACCCCTCAATAAACCGACGGTAATAGCCCGCCAAACCCAAGAAACTCCGAATCTGTACAGCTGATGCGGGTCTAGGCCAGTCCTTGAGTGCCTCTATCTTCTTTGGATCTACCAGAATTCCCTTTGCTGATACAACATGACCCAAGAAAGCAACTGATCCCAACCAAAAATTGCACTTCGAAAACTTAGCATACAATTGACTATCTCTCAAAGTCTGAAGAACTACTCTCAGATGCTACTCATGCTCCTCCCAGCTGCAGGAATAGATAAAAATATCATCAATGAAGACTATCACAAATGAATCCAAGTAAGGCTTGAACACTTGGTTCATCAAATCCATCAAAGTTGTTGGGGAATTTATCAACCCGAATGACATTATCAAGAACTCATAGTGTCGTACCAAGTGTGGAAAGCTATCTTAGGGACATCGGATGCCCTAATCCTCAACTGATGGTAGCCTCATCTCAAGTCAATCTTCGAAAATACCTTGGAACCCTGAAGCTGATCAAACAAATCATCAATCCTTGGCAATGGATACTTACTCTTGATTGTAACCGTGTTCAACTGCCCGTAATCTATGCACATTCTTATCGATCTGTCCTTCTTCTTTACAAACAACACCGGCGCACCCCAAGGTGAGACACTAGTCTAATAAAGACCTTATAAAGCAAGTCTTGCAACTGCTCCTTTAATTCTTTGAACTCAGGCGGGGCCATACGATATGGAAAAATAGAAATGGGCTGAGTGGCCAGAGCCAAATCAATGTAGAAGTCAATATCCCTATCGGATGGCATACCCGGCAGGTCTGAAAGAAAAACCTCAGGAAACTCACGAACTAGATGCATAGAATCCATAGAAGGAACCTCAGCACTAGAATTATGAACATATGCCAAATAGGCCAAACACCCATTCTTGACCATATGTCGAGGCTTCATATATGAGATAACACTACAGGTAGAATGAACAAGAGTCCCTCTCCACTCTAAACAAGGCAACCCCAGAAAAGCTAAGGTCACAGTCTTGGCATGACAGTCGAAGATAGCATGGCAAGGTGATAACCAGTCCATCCCCAATATGACATCAAAATCAACCATATCCAAAAGTAACAAATCTACACGAGTCTCAAAACCCCCAATCACAACTATACAAGAACGATGGACACGATCTACCATGATAGAATTACCCACCGGTGTAGACACATATACATGAGCACTCAAGGAATCACTAGGCATGACCATATACGGTGCAAAATAAGATGACACATATGAGTATGTGGATCTTGGATCACTGAAGCATCTCTACTATAAACTAGAACAGTACCTGTGATAAATGCATCGGAAGCCTCAACCTCAGGCCTGGCTGGAAGAGCATAACATCGGGGCTAGGCCTCACCACTCTAAACTATATCTCGGGGACGGCTTGCTGCTGGCTAGCCTCTACCACTAGCGGCCTAACCTCCACCTCTAATACCTCTACCTTTACCTTTAGCACCTCTACCTCCACCTCTAGCTGGCTGAGCGGGTTGTGGGACACTCGATGCCTGAACCATGGCACGGGAACCCTAACGCTGAGATCTGCTCGATGCTCGAGGGCAAAATCTAGCAATGTGTCCCATATCATCACAAGTATAACAAAACCTCAGCTACTAAGACTGCTGACCTTGATGACCTGAATGAATACGCCGAAATCTCTGGAGCAGCGGTGCACTGATAGCAACTGGTGGTGCACTGTAGGATTGCTGATCAGAATATTGCATATGAGAACCACGGCCACCTGAAGCGTTATGAGAAACCTGAAGTGCTGACTGAAAAGGCCTAGGAGGATGGCCTCTACCAAAAGAATCTCTGCTTCCAGTTGAGGCACTACTGAATCTGTCTAAATTATGATGACTCTTGTCAGACCCTTGACCAACCCTATGATAAAAGCATCTCAACCCTCCTGGCCACATTGGCCGCATCCTGAAAGGAAATCTCACTCCATGAACCTACTAACTCACTCTCTCTCTCTCTCTCTCAGTATGAAGAATAAGAAGAGTATGACAGGCCAAATCAATAAACCTGGTCTCATACTGAGTAACAGTCATAGAACCCTGCTGGAGACGCTCAAACTGCCTCCGACAGATCTCCCTCTGAGTGATAGGAAGAAACTTCTCTAGAAATAGCTGAGAGAACTGATCCCAAGTCAAATTTGGTGACGCAGTTGGTCTAGCCAAACAATAATCTCTCCACCAAGTCTTGGCGGATCTAGACAAACGAAAAGTAGCAAAGTTGACCCCATTTGTCTCCACTATCCCCATGTTCCTGAAAACCTCATGACAGCTGTCTAAATAATCCTGGGGATCCTCAGAATATGCACCGCTGAATGTGGTAGTGAAGAGCTTGGTGAAAATGTCCAATCTCCACAAGGAATCAGCAGACATAGCTGGCCCCTTTCCGGTCTGTGCCATCATACCAGGCTGAACTATCCCAACTAGATGAGCTGCTGGATTCTGAAACTGGGGAGACATCTGCTCCGGAGTACGAGTAGTAGAAGTCTAGGCTCCTCCTCCAGCCTGAGAGATGGCTGGTGCAACAGGAAGCAAGCCTGCATGGGCGACACTATCCATAAGGCCCACTAGACGGACCAGAGCATCCTGAAATACCGTGGTGGCGATGAACCCCTCTGGGACCTGAGCTGGCCCCACTGGAACTGACTAGGCTGGAACCTCCTCGTCAAACTCAACCTGAGGCTCCGCCGCTCTGGGTTGAGCTCTGCCTCTACCTCGGGTCCTAGCACGGCCTCTGCCTCTGCCCCTCGTAGGAGCTACTACTGGAGGCTCGGACTGCTGGTCAGCTGATGAAGCAGTACGTGTTCTCACCATCTGCGAGAGAACAGAGTAGAAGTTCAATTAGTATTGAGAAATCAAATCGCACGACAGGAAAGAATAGATGCGAAGTTTTTCCTTACTCTGTAGCCTCTGGGGATAAACACAAATATCTCCGTACCGATCCATCAGACTCTACCAAGCTTGTCCGTGAATTATGAGACCTAAGTAACTTAGAGCTCTGATACCAACTTGTCACGACCCGGATTTCCCACCTTCGGGAGTCGTGATGGCGCCTACTAGTGAAAGCTAGGCAAGCCAACCGTTTGAATTATTTACCTTTTACCCATTTTTAATCCTTTAACAATTAAGAACCAACATTTTATAAATAGCGGAATTTAATAAGCAAAAGACTGAAATGTAATATTTTAATAAAGATGCCAATACTAATCCATACATAAACTACCCAGGACGTGTGTCACAATTTCACAGCTGTCTAAGAATACTACAAATAAGGGTATGAAAAATAAATACAATGTTGTCTCTGAAATACATAAATAAAAAAGGATGACAGGATAGAAGGAAATGCCAAGGCCTACGGACGCCTGTAGGACTACCTCAGATATATGAATAGACTGAAGGCATCAACCCAAAGCTAAGGTTCGTAAGCTCCTGTACTGGGATCTGCACATAGTGTAGACTGTAATATCAGCATAACCAACCCCATATGCTAGTAAGTGCCTAGACTAGCCTCAGCGAAGTAGTGATGAGGCTAGGACCAGACTACCAAATAAACCTGTGCAGCTAATCATATACAGCAAAAAAGATAAATGAAAAACAGTACAATTAAAGATATGGAGGGGGAGTCGTTCTGCAGGGAACAACCAGTAGCAACAGAAAACAACATTCAAATGTAAAGAACACCATAACTTAACTATCACTAGAAATCAAGAATATCAAAGACAAGTGCACGCCATCGCCCTTCGTGATTTTACTCTCATCCTCACAATAACAATCAATATAAACGGCACGACATCACCCTTCGTACTTTTACCTCACATAAACATGGCACTGAAAATTATATCATGCGGTACGACATCACCATTCATGCATTAACACTCTCTCACAAATGTCATACATGGCATCACCCTTCATGCTTTAACACTCTCTCACCAATATAATGCACGACATCACCCTTCATGCTTTAGCATTCTTCCTCACCCAAACAACAATCACAAGCAATAAGGGCAAGAGAATAAGTAAAATCACAATAAAATTACGGCAACGGAAACAATATCAAAGTCACAACATTCCGGGAAGGGAGATAACATAAAAGCAACAACATCCCGGCAAGGGAGACAATATCATAATCCTTTTCTCTTTTTCTCATTTACTCGCAACTCAATTCACAACTTGATCCAATGCTCTATAATGTTCAATTACCAAAATTACTTCCACAAGCCTTGTTCAATAATAAAAATATCACATAAGGCATGAACAATACAAAACAGAGTCATATTAATCATAGCATAAGACTCACGGGCATACTTGACACCAACGTATAGATACTCGTCACCATGCCTATACATCGTACTCAACAATTAACACATATAAAATAGGACACAACTCCTAATTCCTCAAGCTAAAGTTAGACCAAATACTTACCTCGATGCCACGAACATAACTCAAGCCTCAACCACCGCTTTACCTCTTGATTCCACCACCAATTTGTTTGTATCGAGTCACAAGTTACTTAACTATATCAATAAATGATAAATGAATCAATTCTAATGCATGAATATAGGTTTTCTAAAGTATTTCCCAAAAAGTCAAAAATCGACCCCAGGCCCACATGGTCAAAACCCGAGGTTCGGACAAAAACTTGATTACTCATTAACCCACGAACTCAAATATATTATTTATTTTGAAATCGGATATCAAATCGAGGTCCAATCCCCAAAATTCGAAAATCCTAAGTTCTACCCAAAACACCCAATTTTCCCCATGAAAACCCTTGATTTGAGTTGAAATCACGTGAAAAGATATTAAAGATTAATGAAAATGAGTTAGAAATGACTTACAATCGATTTGGAAGAGTACTTGTCTTTGAAAAATCTCCTAAAGGTGTTTAGGTTTTGAAAAGGGTTGAAAAATGGCTGAAAATGCGTCTAAGTTATGATTTAGCAGGTTGCAGATGTCGCAATTGCGACCAAGGTTCTCAATTGCAAACCCCTCAGAAAACTGTTCACTTTGCAATTGCAAAGATATTGTCGCATTTGCGACCCAGTTAAATTCCGATCACCTCCGTATTTGCGAGGGACCTTTCGCATTTGCAACATAAATGTCGCATTTGCGACCAAGGCAGGCTTTTGCAGTTGCGATACTTGTTCGCATTTGCTGCAGACCTGCAACATACCAGCAATTTCCTAAGTCCAAATTTCAAAAGACTCTCACTCGATCCCTCGGGGCTTCAAACCAAACATGCACGCAAGTCCAAAAACATAATACGGACTTGCTCATGCGATCAAATCATTAAAATAACATCAATAACTATGAATTTAGTATTAAAATCAAATAAAAATGTCATGAACTTTTAAGTTCAAGTTTTAACAACCGAAGGTCCGATTCACTTCATTTCAAGTCCGTTTCTTTCCAAATTTTACAAGCTCAACTTAAATCCTATATAAGATCTGTACCGAGCTCCAGAACTAAAATATGGGCCCGATACCATCAAATTTAAACATATTTCATTTCCAAAAACTCATATATATTCCAGAAAATAATTTTCATTATAAAATTATTTCTCGAGCTTGGGACCTCGGAATTCGATTTCGGACATATGCCCAAATCCCATATTTTTCTAAGGATTCTTCGGGACCGTGAAATTACGATTCCGGGTCCGTTTACCAAAAATATTGACCGAAGTCAACCTAAATTTATTTTAAAAGCAAAATTCACCATTTTTCAAAGATTTTCACATAATGGCTTTCCGGTAAATGCCCGAACTACGCACACAAAATGAGGTAAGATATAAGTGAGGTTTTAAGGCCTCGGAATACAGAATTTATTTCTAAAACAAGTGATAACCTTTTGGGTCATCACATGCCTAACATACCTTTATATTGGTAAGACAATGGGTTTGAGTCACACTGTACCATATTGATGATATAATGATGACTAAAGAAAAATAATATATTTTTCATGAAAAGTTAAAAATACTTTTCCACTAGATTTTCTCCATTCTTGAAGTGAATATGGTAGCTGGCATAATAAGTCTAAATAGAGACAAGTGGTTAACGAATGAATATTATTGTGACAAATGAAAAAATAATAATAGTTATCATTATGGTAATTATAAAAAGGGAGAACAATTTTTGGTTCTCAAAATATATCCTCAAAAAGGTGAGGGTAATATTTACCATCAAATTGGTATGGAAATATAATAAAGCACATCGCTATGATTATACTCCATTCTTGGAAAAGAATATGACTTCTGATAAACATTGAGAATGCAGACTAATTCATGACGGTGAATGTGGCAATATGTGATAAAAATAATGAATAAAGACATGCAATGAATGACTGGATGAATACCACACAACTCACCTCTAAGGGAGGTTTGAGTGAAATAAGATAATAAATATTATTGTGTGGTTACATGAATATGTCATTGGTCACGTATATGTGGTACGCCAAAAATTAGTTTGTCATGTCTTATAAAAAGTTATTAAAGGTAAAAATAAAGCAAAAAATAATTTTGCTTATGATGATTTTGACCATGACAATTTATTATGATATAATTTTCTTCGTGACAAAGATCTTGTAGTACAAAAGTTGTTAAGAGCTCCGGAAAACCTAATTTGTTACTATCCAGATGAATAAAATTATTCATGACATTGATATTGTAAAGTCTCAAAAGAAACTTTTTGAGTTTTAAATGTATAAGTCAAAGTGATTGAGACTATAAATGAAAGGAAGATTGAATATCTTCACATTTTTATAATCATATTGGATAAATATGACAGGTTACCCGATTTTCTTTCTATTTGTACTACACAAATATAAGCACTTTGCTTGAATCATATGGCACAAGTAAACTATATTTTACTAAAATAAATATTTGTTGGCATGACCGGTTGACCATCTCGGTTCAATTATGATGCGAAATATTAATTGAGAATTACATTGGCATACATTGAAGAATAGAATATTCTTCAAGAATTCTCTTGTGCTGCTTATTCTCATGATATACTAGTTGAATCTCTTTATTTCTGGAACGAATAAAAGGTGATAAATATATGGGCCTAGTCACCTGCTATGTAGACCATTTACTATTATACGATTTTTAATAGATGCATCTATTCTATGGTCACATGTGCATTTGTTATCAACTTGGAGTTTGGCTTTTGTAAGATTGCTTGCTCAAATTATTGGAACCCAGTTCCCACATATAAATTATGATGATTTATCTTGATAATACCGGTTTAAATCCAAGTTGGTTTAGCAGAAATTGTATGCCTCTAATTATAGCTAAATCATTGGTTATGAGAACAGAACTCCCAAAAATAAATTTTGGTATGCGATGTATTATTTAATATACAGCAGCACTTGCACGCATCTAGCCTAGTTATGAAAATTTCTCCCTATCGTAATCGGTTTAGGGTCAGGAACCAAATAATTTCTATATAGAAATATGAATGTGCTATATGATTTAATTATGTCACCACAATGCACAGAGATGAGTTCCCAAAGAATATTGAGAAATGTGTCGGTAATCTCAACATTAGGGGGGAGAAAATGAGCAGTGGAGAAAGTTATACGCAAAATAAATTATTATGAATATATATAGATCCTCGTACAAGAAAATATGAACTTGAAGTTCAAGTGATAATTCATTTACAAATTATTTCCAAACGCATTTGTTGACCCAAAGCTAAATATCATATTTCAGCTGCTAATGCTCAATATAATAAAGTTCATGACGGACAGCGTCTATGGCACGCATGAAGCGTAACAGACCAATTGTTTCCAAAGATAAAACTCCTTGAAGAAGGAGAGTGACAAATATTCAAGATGGTCATAATAAGGAGGAAAGTGCTCTAGAAGAGAACCACGACATAACACTTCGTAAGACCTCATGTGAGAGGCTCAGGTACCTGAAATAATAAAATAAAGAGATCTCAATAAGTTATGTCTTTATTGCGTGATAATTGAATCGATATAAAATGATTTTCGATAATATTGTTAACATAATGTAGCGCTCAATATTATTAATATTGACGAGGATCTTGAGCTCAAATGTGTCATGAAACTTGGATAGATAAATGATTGGCCAAATGAAAAGTACGCAATGAAAATTGACTTCACTTGAAAAATATCAAGTTGGACGGATAGTCCCAACACCTCAAAGTATAAATCCAGCTGAGGTAAATGTGTTCTTGTGCGAAAAAGGTCAAGTCAATAGACATAAAGACGACTTGTGTCACAAGAATATTTATAAATATCCCGGCATTGATTATGTAAAGACATGATTATATAGAGACATGTTCTCTTGTGGTGGATGTAGTCATTTAAGATTTTAAGCTAGCAATACATGAAAAACTTGATATGCGTATAATAAAAATCATTGAAGGATTTAAATGGTTCTGAAGCATATTAAGGTTTCCAAGAAATTTATTAAATAAAGCTTCAATAATCCTTATACGGATTGAAACAATCAGGGCGCATGTAGTATAATCGCCCGAGAAAGTACTTGTTGAAAGAAGGATACAAGAATAATTCAATTTGTCCTTATGTCTTTATAAAAGAATCTAAATTTGAATTCGTTATAATCGTCGTGTATGTTGATGATTCAAATATCATTAGAACTCCCGAGGAGCTTCTTGAAGTAGTATACTGTTTAAATAAAGAATTTTAAATGAAAGATCTTGGAAAGACAAAATTTTGTATTGGTCTACAAATTGAGTATATGAAAAATGAAATTTTTGTCCATCAATCAACATACATTAAAAATATTTTAAAGCGATTTTATATGGATAAAGCACATCCATTGTGTACCACGATGGTTGTGAGATCACTCAATATAAATAAAGACCCATTCCGACCTCATGAAAATAATGAAGAACTTCTTGGTCCTGAAGTATTATATCTTAGTGCAATTGATGCACTAATGTATCTTGCTAACACTACAGGGCGTGACATAACTTTTTTAGTTAATGTCTTAGCAAGATATAGCTCTGCTCAAGGAGACATTGGAATGAAATCAAGCACATAATCTAAGAGGGACTACCGATGTGGGCTTATTTTATGGCAATGATTGCAATTCCGATCTTGTTGGTTATGCTGATGTTGGGTATTTATCTGACACACACAAGGCTTGATATAAAACATACTATGTGTTTATATATGGACGCACTGCCTTATCTTGGCGATCGACTAAGCAATCAATCGTGGCTACTTCATCTAATCATGCTGAGATAATTGCTATTCATGAAGAAAGTCGAGAATGTGTATAGTTGAGGTCTATAATACATATTATTCGAGACAAATGTGGTTTGAAGTGTTACAAACTATCCACAATTTTGTATGAAGATAATACAACATGCATAACCCAATTGAAGTGAAGATTCATAAAAGGAGCTAGGACAAAGCACATTTCACCAAAGTTATTTTTCATACATGATCTTTAAAAGAATGCGATATCAATGTGCAACAAATTCGTTCAAGTGATAATATGTCTTATTTTTTCACCAAATCTCTACCGACGTCAGCCTTCAAAAAATTAGTGTACAAGATTGGATGTGAATGATCAAGGATGTGAATTGATTCTCTCATCAAGGGGAGTTAATATGCGTTATACTCTTTTTTCCTTACAAAGTGTTGTCCCACTGGATTTTTCTTGCAGGGTTTTTAACGAGGCAACCAAAAGGCGTATTTCTAAACATGTGTATTCTTTTTCCTTCACGAGGATTTTTTCCCATAGGGTTTTTTTCTTAGTAAGATTTTAACGAGGCATTATCTATAGACATCCAAAGGGGAGTGTTATCAGAAAAATCAAATTATGGTATATGTCTACTCTTGTCACGACCCCAAATCGGCCCGGTCGTGATGTCGCCTCTCGTGAAGACAATGCCAGCCGACACAACACCCATATTAAACCTTTAGTCATTAAGAGTAATTTTAAAACTTTTAATTAAACAATATTTCATAATATAAGTCTAAATAAAAATGCAGAAATAATATACAAGCCCGACATCTGGGTGTCACTAGTCATGAACATCTATCAAGGTCTAAATACAACAAGAGTCTGAGAATGTACTAAATACAGTAATAGAAATGAGAGGAAGGAAGCGGTGCTGCGAACGTCATGCAGCCACCTTGATATCTCTGATGACTCCGCGTCTGAGCAACCAGCATCCGCTACCGGGTTCCGAAATACCTGAATCTGCACACGAGGTGCAAGGAGTAATGTGAGTACTCCAACCCAGTAAGTAATAAGAGTAAATAAAGATTGAGCAGTAGGAAACAGTGAATCCACATTTTTACATTAGGCTCAATAAGCACAACAGGCTTTCAAATCGTAATACGAGTCAATCGTCTCATTTTAAATTCAGTTTTTTTTTGTGGTAAAAATCCTTTAAAATACCTTCCAGCAATTTCAGTAGGGGTTCAATATTATTTGTAATAAAAAGGATGAAAACCATAATCGGCCCCTCGGGCAAAACGTAGTTAGTAAAACAGCCCCTCGGGCAAAACCGCAATCATAAACACCTTATAACTTGAAAATCTCAGTGGAGATAACCAATGCCAAATCAATGATTAAATTTTGAACATCTCATAAACCCCAGTTTAAATAAAAGTTGTTTTAAAATATTTGTTCAACATTCCAACAGAGGCTCAATATAAAGATGAGTGAAAACAGTTAGTAAATCAACATATCTGATAGAAACTCACTTTAAAGAGGAGTGAAATCAACAAGTTCATAAACAGGCCTCTCAGGCAAAGCATCACTCATGTGCATGTATATCTAACTCCCCTCCGGCCAGCCTCTCTATCACTCGTGACTCATCTCTTACCAATCAATACTCGCACTCAGCATTCACGCTCAATAGGTACTATTTAGTAATCGCTGCGGCGTGCAGTCCGATCCACATATTGCTACGGTGTGCAGCCCGATCCATGTATCTCGTCGACGGCGCTCACTAGGTGTGTGCAGAATCCGGGAGGGGCTCCTACAGCCCAAGCGCTATATCGTTGCGGCGTGCAGCCCGATCCAACATATCGTTGCGGCATGCAGCCTGATCCATAGAAGTATCGATGCGGCGTGCAACCTGATCTGTATACCTATGTGTGTGTGTGTGTGTGTGTGTGTGTGTATATATACACCCCGATCCATAAATATATAATCCTCACAACTAGGCCCTCGGCCTCTCTCAGTCATTAACCTCACCATCAGACTCTCTGTCTATCTCAGTCATCAATCTCACAATCAGACCCTCGGTATATCTCAGTAAAATAGGGAACTCAGCCCATAACAGTTTCCACATTTTTTTTTCAATATAATCATAAAGCCGGATTTGAGTAATAACCAGGTAAAACATGATTGAGGATATGCTTTAAAACAAATAGAGTGAGGAAAGATAGCAAAAATGCCCCTAATGTCTCCACAAGTCGGCACAAGGCCCCAAACATGGCATACAACCCAAAATTTAATAACATCAAACAATTAACTATCAAATACGCATTAAAATAATCATTCAGGACGGACTAGGTCACAAATCCCCAGCGGTGCTCTACCCTACGCTCGTCATCTAGCATGTAAGTCACCTCAAAGTAATACAGCGATGTGAAATCCGGGGTTTCAAACCCTCACGACGATATTTCAATCATTACTTACCTCGAACCGGCTAAGTCTAGATTGCGACGCCTTTGCCCCTCAAGTCGGACTCCACGCGCGTCGAATCTATCCAAAATCAGAACGAATACGTCACAATATGCTAAGAGGACAAAGCCCAAGCGAAAACAATCGAAAAATAAAAAAAAATCTCAAAATTAGCAAAACCCGTTCCCCGAGTCCACTTCTCGAAACGTAGAAATTTTTACATCATTAGATTCCTTGTCTCCACACGAGTTCATACATATCAAAAGTTCTCAAATCCGACCCCAAATGGTCCTTCAAATCCCAAATCAAAAGTCCAATTTCTCAAGCCCTAGTTCTTCAATTTTAGACTTAGTTTTCATGAATTTCTAGGTGGATTTCACAATATAATCGAGTATAGAGTTCAAAAATCTTACCTCCAGGTGTTATCTCTTGAATCCCTCTTCAATTCCCCTCAAGAAGCTCCAAAATCGCCCAAAAATGGTGAAAGTTAGCTCCAAAATCGTGGACAAGAGCTATTAAAACATTCTGCCCATGCTTTAAAAGCCTTCTTCGCGAATGCGGTCCATCTCTCACGAACGCGTAGCACAAGATTATGTTGACCATCTTTTACCTTACGAGAACGCGACATGCCAGTCGCGAACGCACTTCGCGAACGTGATGAATATCTGACCATCGGCCCCAAAACCTCTTTCGCGATCGCGTATCCACACTCGCGAACGCGATGCAACCTCTCTCAAACCTTCGCGAATGCATCATGGAACCTTGCGAACGCGATGCTCACGAACCCTGGCCCTTCGCGAACGCGAAGTCCAAAAATGCCTGCAACTGACCTGCAATTTTTCTGAAGTTCTCAAACATGCAACTAATCCACTTAGTCTCCCGAAACACACCCGAGGCCCTCGTAACCTCAACCAAACCTACCAACATAACCCATAACATCATTCAAACTTGTTCCAATCATCAAAACACCTCAAACAATATCAATTACTCAAAACTCATCGAATTCAAGCCTAAGTTTTCAAAAACTTCCGAAATACACTTTCGATCAAAAACCAGACCAAACGACGTCCGAATGACCTGAAATTTTTCACACACATCCCAAATGACATAACGAAACTACAACAACTCTCGGAATTCCATTCCGACCCTCGAATCAAAATCTCACCTATTAACCGGAATTCGCCAAAATACTAACTTCGCCAATTCAAGCCTAATTCCACACCGGACTTTCAAAATCAATTCCGATCACACTCCTAAGTTATAAATCACTCAACGAAGCTAACCAAATCATAAAAATTCTGATCCGAGCTCATACACAAATAAGTTAACTCTTGGTCAAACCTTTCAAATTAAAAGCTTTCAGCTGAGACTGTTCTTTCAATTCATACCGATTTCCGACAAAACCAAAACCAACGATTTACATCAGTCATAATACATCATACGGGACAAGTCATGCCCCGAGAAATGGCGATCAAAGTGCAAAAGCTCAAAACGGCCGGTCGGGTCGTTACAACTCTTCCTCCATGATCTTTTCAAATGGTTAATAACATAGTTCTATGCTTAATGATATATTTTTCTTTATTTTTCATGCATATATAAAGTCCTTGTAATAGATAGAAAAATACACACAATTGAAGAAGAAAATCTCTTCCTTCTCTCTATCTCCATTTCTTATTCATGTTTTACTAAATTACTTTTATTTCCTTGTTCCATATTGTTATTTTGAGTTATATTTCATAATACATGGCTTTGTTTTGTGGAAATTAAACCAAGTGCGTCCACTGTCTAATCCAAGTTCCGACGAAATACTGGCAGTGCTGTTCTTCAATTCTATAAGTAGCTGAAAATCATACTCCAAACAGACATTCAGTCTCTTAAACGAATGAATTGGGAATCAGGATTAACATTTACACCATGTTTCTCGTTGTCAATGCGTTGAGTTCAAGTTTTAATGGGCTGGGGCCTCGGGCCATGAAAACTAGGAATTGCAAGATTTAGTTGAGATTAAACGTATTCTCGGTCGAACAGGAACTTTTTCGTATATTATATGAAATTTTAAACTTGTTTATCAAGGTTATTTAAGTTTTTCTATTTACAAAAAAAAGTAACTGAAGTTCTTTTTACAAAATATATACAATTTGATCAACATCCATAATTTATACACAACTTAAATATAATTTTTTTTTGTACGAAATCCGGTCAAAAACTATAGTTTACATATAATTTTTATACAATTATGTTAATTGTATATTTTGTGCATGGCGTTGCTACAACCGATATATTAAATATATATATAATTTTTGTATATCTTCTTTGAGTTTCAATATGAAACTCTAGCATAAACCACATTGAATCTTTACGAAAATTTCTCAAAATTGATATATAAACTCCAAAGGATATTTTCGTTCATTTGCCACAATATACCCAATCCAAACAAATAGCAATTTCACAAAAATTAATTTTTGAATTGTTTCAAAACTTTTTAATGGCAGTCAATATTTTAATATATGTACTTTTTTCACTGTTTCAAAATACCTAACCCAACAGATTCGCCTAATTACTGGTTCAAGCAATTTTTTTAGCTTCGCACAAAAGATATGAAATTGGCATTTCTTTAACTGGAGAAGCGAGACTAAAACTTTTCTCGGAATTTAGTTTCTTCTTGGACCCCGTTATTTCTAAATGTTTAAGATAATTCCCTCCTTTATCATCCAAACAACGACTACTATTGGATTAACTTGAAAAATCGACTGATTCGATTGTATAAAGATTCTATTTGGAGAAGATATCTGAGGATTGTAAGCAAGAATTAATTAGGGAACACTTAATTAATACTAAAAATGTATAAAATTGGTAATTTATATATGAACTTGTTATTAAGTTAAAACCTCAATATTGAGGATAAATAAGTTTGAAAATTAGTATAGGTAAGTAAAAATTCTAAAGGAAAATATGAGATAGTGAGGTTCAAAAATAAATAACTCCCCCTTAATTAGTACTCCTACTTCTTTTGTTTCCTCTTTGTTAAACAATATTACTATTTGAATTTTTAAACAAATTTTCCATTGACTAAGATACTTTTTCATTTTAACTATAAAAATTGTGATTACTGTTTATGCAATTTTAATATAAGTGGATTAATTTATTTCAAAAGATAAAAAAATGATGTTTAAATTCACATTAAAAATTTGATAGATTCTTCCTCCTTTATTTATATTTTCGTGTGCATTAAATCTCTCGTTTTGAATTATTTTTCCATTGAGCAAATTGTTCCACGCCAAGAAATGTGAATAACAGGAAGGAAACAAAGATCAATTAAAACAAACAAGTTCATGAATTGTCAGCATAAACATGCCTTTATTCTTCAATCTTCACTTTCTACAATCAGATGGGACAGTGTTTAGCTTCAATGGGTGAATATTCTCACATAATAAGCTTAAAACATAAAACTAAAGCCTCGGCCAACTTCAAATTGTTCTTTTTTTTGTTTTTTTTTTCTGACTTCCAATTATTCTTCAATGCGGCAAATTTTATTGGATCAGATCCCACCTCCACCGAAACCTTCTCCTATTCCAAACCCATAACCGCCACCACCATTCTCTCCACCTCCGCCACCACCACCGCCGCCTCCGCCACCTCCGCCGCTACCATCTAAACCTGAACCCTGACCGCTACCGAAGCCAAATCCAAATCCTGAACCAAATCCGCTACTAAAACCTCCACCTCCTCCACCGCCACCGCCGCTTCCTCCTCCACCAGATCCTCCTATAATTTGAGCACCTAGTCCGAAGCCATCTGCTGCAGGGATCTTGTAGTCAAAGATTGTAGCTACTGCATCTCCCAGGAGCTTCCTAGCTGAGGTATCACGTACAAATACTCCCACAACAATGAGAATAATGAATGCCTTTGAATGTAGTGTCACTGCACGCAAATAACATCCATCATAAGTTTTTTGTTTCCGAAGCTTTTAAATAAAATGTAATTAGTAATCTGTAAAATATATAATGCAAATTACTTGTTACAATATAAAGATTGCTCTCTAGTATCTACATGTTTTCTATAAGGAGTTGTTTGGTACTGAGGTATAAGAAGTTATAATGTTGGTATAAAAAATTAATACCACCTTAATATTTTGTTTGCTTAACAAATTTAGGTATAAATTATTCCGGGATAACTTATGCAGCTTGTAGAGGGTGGGATAATTAATGCCGGAATAATTTATACATTTTTCTTATAAATTATGCAATTGTCATTTTTAATACAACATATCAAACAGTAAATAAAAAATAATACCAGCATAACTAATCACAATATAATTTATCCCAGCATAACTTATCCTGGCATAAGCCGTATTCAACCAAAAGACCCCTAAGTTTACAAATACACGACACTTTTGTGTTCTAAAAAAATACGGAAAAGGCCTAAATATGCCACTGAACTTTCAGAAATGGCTCATCTATGCCATCCGTTAAAATTTTGCTATATCCATGTCATTGCCGTTAAAGAAATGGCCCAGATATGCCATTCCTCCGTTAATTTTCAGTTTTTTCAGTTTTTTTTTTTTGTAAAAACTTGATTTTTTTTTTGTAAAAACAGAAAAAAAATCTTTTTGATGAAATATTTTTGTTTTCTTTAAAACTAAAAACTATTTTCATTTTTGAAAAATATTTTTTCAGGCTTTTTTAAGCATTTCGTTTTATTATCGTTTTTCGATTTTTTATAAAGAAAAAATATTT
Organism: Nicotiana glauca; assembly: GCA_026770625.1. Classification (NCBI taxonomy): domain Eukaryota; kingdom Viridiplantae; phylum Streptophyta; class Magnoliopsida; order Solanales; family Solanaceae; genus Nicotiana; species Nicotiana glauca. The sequence continues at coordinate 177,836 of MU671743.1, read as the reverse complement.
TCATTTTTATTCTCTAATTAGTAATCAGATAATTAACGAATCATTTAGTCAAATTGAATCTGGAAATTGGCCAAATTCTTCACTGATAGAAAGCAAAATGAAGGATTTGACTGATAGAACAAGTACAATCAAAAATCAAATAGAAAGAATTACAAAAGAGAAAAAGAAAGTAACTCCAGAAATAGAAATTTCTAAATGATTTCCGACATGAATATTTTTAATATTTTTCAAAAAATTAAAAAAATAAAAAAAATATTTTTAATCCGACATGAATTAGAATTAATTACTAGTACAATTGAAATTTGAAATTATTATAGTCTTAAAGGGAAAAACAATTAAAGTTAATTTAATACTACCATAATTAAAATTACAATCCTTCAAGGATTTAAACTAAATGATAAACATATCATAAAATCCTCAACAGATTTGACTCAAAATCTCTCTTTTATACTCTTCCCTTTTTGGCTTCGGTTACTACACCTATATTATATATATAAATCTCTTTTTTATACTCTTTTAGGCCTTTTCCGATTTATATATATAATATTTTTTTTAAAACTGAAATGTTTTTACAAAATGTTTATTATATATAAAATGTGCTCAATATATATAAATATGCTAATTTAATACTACCATAATTAAAATTACAATATATAATCAAGTTTTTACAATATATAAAAAAAATCAAGTTTTTACAAAAAAAAAAATAAAAAAAAATGAAAATTAACGGAGGAATGGCATATCTGGGCCATTTCTTTAACGCCAATGACATGGATATAGCAAAATTTTAACGGATGACATAGATGAGCCATTTTTGAAATTTCAGTGACATATTTAGGCATTTTCCGGAAAAAATATGCCAAATAGGACACCATCATGTGGCATATTAAGTATTCACTGTAGTATACAGCACCAATCTGAAACACAAGGAAGAGTAAAAACAAACTATTTTAAAAAATCAATTTAAGAGAAATATGAGGAACTAGAAAACCAAAAATAAAGAGAAATACAATAAATCAAGTACTACAATTTCTATATAGATATAATCGTCATTAATTAATATATGAAAAAAGGTTTAGTAATCCCATACTTTTCATTCTTCGTGTATATAATTCTTCTGTGGAAGAGATAGTTGGTTTTGCAAGATAGAATTATACACATGGCCAGTAGTTTAAATACTAGCTAGAGATAGCTTACGATATGTCATAAGTTAAATTCTCGCTAATTAATGCGAGAACAAAAAACTGAACATCTTAAATAAAGGTTATGACTCGCTTTTGTAACAGTAATATTTAATTAGTGGGTGAAAATTATGTACCCATGACCCCTGCTTAATAATATTTAAACTTCCTAAAATTTGAATAACGGATATTCTTTTCTTCTTGACTAATTAAATATCTAACGGTTCACCAAACCTACAACTCTATAACGACTAAAAAATTTGCCTTTTAATATTTCTTTACGCATTTTACGTTGATACTTGATGTAAACTCTGAGACGAACATAATTGCTAGAATTCTAGAATAATCTATATTATAAAAATACACATCCAGGATGATGGCTTGAACAATAATTTCTTAATTCGGTTATAAAAATATTTATCTGCTACATGCAAATGATGACCTGAATTTAAAAATTACTTTTCGGTTCACTTAGCATATTAATATAACATAGAGTATCGTTTATGCGATAATTGTTCTGAATTTTATTATCCTTTTAACTTAATCTAAAACAACTACTTTTAATGTTTTAACACATGTAGACACTGAAGATATCGAGGAAATTGGCAATTCATTTTAAGTACACTTACAAATTACAATTGATATTGTCAATTTTCAGTACATACTCTTAATCCTAATTAAACTAAAAAACATAATGAAGTGATCGATCAGGTAAGCTAATCGTGTATATAACTTCATGTAAAAATAGCCAATTAGCCATTTCCAGAGCCGGCTCACAGGCTTGGCAAGTAAGCTAAGCATATGCATTAGGCCTCCAATTTTCGAGGGGTCTGGTTCTAAAAAGAATAGATTATGTGTTAATTTAAAAAAAAAAAAAAAATTAAACAGTTTATATTAAAAAATTGTCATTATAAAGTTGATTTGACTGTTGATGGATGAAAAAGTCCTCTTAGGTAACGTAAGCACATCTTTATAATATCCTTAAACTTGATGTAGCTTTTATTTTGTATTTTTTACATTCCAACCACTAAAACCTATAAGTATTATTTTAATAAATTGAGATTGCTAAATGATGCTAATTTGAAGGGAAAATATATATTATATTAATATTTGATGATCCTTAAAGCATAATAGTCATTCTAATATTGATGACTTAGACTTATACTGAGTTATTGTTAAGAGAAATATGTTATAATCCATATTTGTGTACGTTAGTTCACCTTAAATTAGTCGACATAAATCTGAGAATAGATTATCTTTGAGATGATAAGAAGTTAATCCTATTGATTTTGATACAAGGGTGTATAAGAGTGGTTAACAAGTATTACAAGTTAAACGAATCAAAGATGTTGTAACCCGTGTTTTTAGATAAAACTAGAGGTGGTTATATTCTCAAGAGGTCGTGTTTTAAGGTATTTGAATCATATAATATCTGTATCATAAGTCTTAAAGTCAAACGAGTTATGAAACAAAAGTTATCGCAACTTACGTTCATAATTTTACTTAAACTTTAGGTCAAATGTTGCTAAGCTTTTCTCCTAATTTACTTAGAATTATGGGGTGATCTACCCACCAAATTGAAGATCTATAAGCCTAGTTTCCAATCCATTAAACCATTTATTGATACGATCTTGGAGCAGAGAGATATTTGTATTTTTGCGAGACTGCGCCAAGCAGCTCTCTATGGGACCCACATAGGCAATTGATATATATATATATATATATATATCAGACCCCTCAACCCCGTTTTAACTCATTATTTTTCATTCTCTTCAGACCCTAGACACCTAAAAACACTCTCTCAAGGTTCTCTCATGATACAAGACCCAAATAAAGGGCAAACAACACAAATCAAGTGTCGGGAATCCCGTGGCTCTAGTAAGTTCCTTGTTCTTATTGTTGTTGCTGATTTTTGTGTGGTTCCAGCTCGCGTGAAAAGTTATTTTAAGTGGTTTATATTCTATAAATGCTCCCTCAATTTTTTAAAATTAACCCTATGTGATTTCAAGTCTTCTAAAGTGATTCTAGTGCTGAACATCCCTAATTGGCTGTTAATTTCTTGTGGCAGCATTGGAAGGATATTTCATGGTGAATTAAGGTCAAATTAAGTTGTCATATCTTTTTAAACGCAGGGAACCTCTTACTCTATATTTATTTAAGATTATCCAAGTTGTGGCTAAGTCGTTGAAGCTATAACTTGCTAGATATCTATCGAAAGGCTTGTTACTAATGTCGTTGGTTGGTGGACTATTTTGGGAGGCTTAAATATGATTATTATTGATGTAGTTTAGGCCGTTTGGTGATTGTCTCAACTTGTGGGAAGTCATATAAATAGGGGAGGTTCTGTCACTTTTACTATAAAATAGGTTGCGGTCGATATATAATAGTTACGACGCTTAAACAATAATGATAGTATCATTTCTCTTACTATAGACTAATGAGTCATGACATTTGCGTAGCTTGAGGTTGGGAAGTATATACAAGGTATGTGAGGCTATCCCTTTTCTTTTTTTCACGACTTCGATTGAATATAATATAATAAACGAGCTTCTAAAGATACTCTACTCTGAGAAGCTAGTGTCACACCTCTTTTTTTTACTACACCCCGGGGAAGGCATAATAAAGAGAGTTATTTCCAACTTGAAGTGACAATCAAAATGAGATTTATTATAAAAAGATTCAGAGTCACCACTTGAGAGATTTATGGTGTCCCAAGTCACCGGTTTAAAAATCCCGAATTAAGAAAAAGAATGATTTTGTTTAACAGTCTGCGAATCAAAAATTCGGGTAAGGAATTCTGTTAACTCGGGAGAAGGTGTTAGGCATTCCCGAGTTCCGTGGCTCTAGCACGGTCGCTCAACTGTTATATTCGCCTTAATTATCTGATTTTAAATAATTATGAACCTATGTGCAAATTTTACTTCTTTAACCGCTTTTATTTATTTTTAGAGAAGAATTGCAACGTTATTAAAATACGTCTCGAATCACGTTAAATAAATATACCCATGGCTTTTGACATATTTTAACATCGTTGAGATTTGAATTCGAATCACATAAATGTGTACCCGAGTTTAATAAAGTAGATTATTAAAATACGCGCCAAAAGCAACTATGCGTTTGTACTTGGCGAGGGCCATAGAAACATGCTAAATGGCAAGCCTCGGTTTCTAAGGTTGAATTAAAGCCAAATAAACGTGGGCCACTCAATTATGACTTTTGTTCGGCATGGCGCACCTCAATTATTCTACTTAAAAGGGAATTCAAACTAACACATGAGGGCCATAAACTATGTTTGTTAAGTATGGCACACCTTGACCATTGATAAGAGCCTAATTAATTGAGGCGCCAACTGTGATTAAAGATTTCTCTAAAAGGCTTACAAAAGAAGGTTGGTTATCTAAAGCAAATGGGTTTAACCCAGCCCCCAAATGAACTGATGGTTTGATGAGCCATAGCTGCCCAATTTGGGTCTAAGCATGAGCCCAACAACCTATAGATGTGGTCCCCTTTTGAATCACAAATTATTAACAGTCCAAGCTAGGGCCCACGAGGGAGTCCAAGTTGAAACTAGATCGACTTCAGCATTTAATGGGGTCCTTAGTTCGAACCCACACATTAACACGAGGAATCAGCCTTTTTTGCATTCAATTCTAAAGCCCGTGTTAATTTGCCTCAGGGATAAGGGGATGGGTGTCGAACCTAGACAACAACAAAAGACACTCCAATCTCTGAAGAAAATGCAGTGACATTTTAACCATGCAGATTTCTAAGCTTGACATTGAATGAATACCAAAAAAAAGAACTAAAGCTACAGACATTAATCATTGAAGCATGGAATGAAGTTTAACTAATAGCCATTTTAAGTGAACAACATTCATGTAACAGTCACTCCTACCACATAAAGTTACAGTTGCGAAAAAAATACTAACTAGATAGTCATCTTCGATGTTCATGCTCGAATTAAAAAAATATCTCAATTATTAAACACCTCTAAGTATACTAACTAGCATTCAACTGAGGTTACTAATTCCTCAGCATCTCATAGAGAGCCAGTTCAAGTACTATAATAAAAGTTTCTTTATTACAAACAACCAAACACTTAGCTACAGAGATGAAAACAAAACAGAGTGAGTTCTTGTTGAGCACAAATTGATTACAACCTTTCTAAAATAAACCCATTAATGACTAATGTGCTATTATGCAGTCATACAACTTAGACAGACTTTAACAAACAGAAATCAAAATGCGAAGATTAAAAGAAACAGAAGATTCAAAGCAAATGATCATCGATTCCATAGTCATGCTCCAAATTACACTCAAGTAATATCCATAAATGCCAAGATATACCTGGGAAAAGAGAAGAAACAAAGGGAAGGTGAGATTTAGCAGACTTAGCAACAATAGTAGCAGAGAATAAGCTTCAGATTCAAACAACCAAGTGTTGAAAATCAACCCAGAAATTAGTAGAATATTAACTTGTTCAACAAACTTCACACTCAAAGTAAAACCAAATTCAATCCACCTCAAATACTCGAATGAACCAAAGACTGATCCAGTAAATTGGAGATTTGAAAAGCAGGGCAAGAGAGATCAATGAAACAGTAAACCAGGATTCGTTTCAAGAGCCGGAAAGAAATCACCAAGAAAACTCAATGGAACAGTAATCCTATTATATTTTTTCTCAGATTTTTCTTTCTAATTTTCTCTCAGATTTTTTTTCAGAATGTTCAAGCTGCTCCAAATGAGGAGAAAGAGGTCCTTATATAGGCCTATCTAGTGCAGCCCTATTCTAGCTAGCTATTTCCCATTTTAACCCTCTCAAACCAAATTATTTTTACCTTCTTACCCCTCTAAAGAATCTAAAAATCATGCTCCCTAACAGCCTCACTCTTATCTTATTTTCTAGAGCCTTTCCTCTAACAGAATTGATTCTCTCACATTATGAAGTCCCCAAACTGCCCTTTGTCCAATCAATTATTACTACCCCTGCCCTTCCTTTTGAGACCCCCCAAAGTTCTAGGCATGACAATTAACTCCCCTAAGATCCCCTGAAGTAGAACAAACAATACTAATCAAATGCCAAGGGCTTCAAACAGATCAAAGGAATGCAAAACTTTTAATAACTAAAACAAACATAACATGAATAAAACAACCAGCATTCACAATGCCATCTAAAATAGTAATTAAACATAAGTATAATCTCTATAACTTATTGCAATTAGAACTAATAAATTTACACTGATTCAAACACACAAAATACAAGGAACAAAGAAAAACAAGAACCAAAATGAAGCAAAGAATAAAGGAAGGAAAGTACTAGTCTAACCTTAGGCAAATGACAAAGGTGACGAACTTAGTTGGACAGAGGCAACTTGGCCGGAAACCGGTGAGCTTCTAAATGAACCCAAAAATGACACTAATCAATTGTTCTTGATGAGAACAAATGACTGGCCTAAATTTTTGGCTCGAATCGAGCCTTGAAAACATTAGAAATCAGAAGGGGAGAAACGGATTAGGGTTTTATTTATTTGATCTAAAATTCAAAAAACTTGACGATGATTTGAAGGAAACGGGTTAGGGATTTGGGATGAGGAGATGAAGGGGATTCTAGGGTGTAATTTTGGGACAGATTGGACAAATTAGGGTTTTGGTTGTGCCCTTCGATTCCAGATTCGAGAAGTTCAGCTGGGCTGCGAGGGAGGGCGTTTGGAGATTTGGAAAGAGGAGAAGGAGAGGAATTGATGGTGTAAAAATGGGGTCGATTGGAACAACACCGCCGGCGGAGACGATTTCCGGCAAGCAGCGCACGGCGGAGACGGTGAGGGGTTCTCTGGGGGTGTGGAGACGATGAGAGGGGGCAGGGGGCATTCAGATAGTTAAATATTAGTGACACCCGACTTCTGAGCCGTTGGATCGTCCAACCTCAACGGCTCAGATCTACTAACGACGAAACGGTGTCGTTTTGGAGGTAAGGGGTCTAAAGCGGGTTAAGGAGTGGGTTTGGGCTGGGTGAAGGGGTTTTTTGGACGGGTTCAAGGGGTGGTTTGGCCCAAATTAATTTTCTTATTAAAGAAGACCAAATTTTCCTTTATTTAATTCTTTCTTTTCTTTTCAAATTGAACTAGAAACTTAAATTAATTCTTAAAAACTAAATTAACCTCCCCAATTATATTAAACACAATTAATTAACTACCAAATTAAGGAAAACTAATGAAATTCAAAACTAAGAATTATGCAATGCACAAATAAATTATTTTTGAGATTTTTTCTATTTTGTAAATCCCTAATTACTAATTAATCTAAAAATATGTAAAATTAAGTCCTAAATGCAGATGCAATGTATATTTTTGTATTTTGCAGTAATTAAAATGCACAGATAAAATGCAAACAATTAATAGAAAATATCACAAAAAATCACAAAATTGCAAACACTGAAAGAAATTATTTTGTTTTGAATTTATGGGAGTAATTCATATAGGGCAAAAATCACGTGCTCACAGCTGCCCCTCTTTGCTCTGACAGACGAAGAGTTTTCGTGAAAAGATAAAGTGAGCGGATATGAGCAATTTTTGCTCGCTTGAATAATCTGTGCAAGCATTTTTGAAAGATTTGACTGCACCCTGCTTCTGAGGCTGTCTACATATCCTTGGCTATAAAGGAATCATGTCAGTATAGTTCGGGAAGGTCTGGTAGCTGGGACTACCATGAAGCTGTGATTTCACTATTGCTGCTGCTGCTACTACTACTTACTGAACCCCTTTATTACACCATGTCAAAGATAAAAAGAAGCTATACTAGACCACGATCTATGCTCTACAAAAATCCTATCTATATCTTCAAACCTGCTCTAGTGGTTCTTGTTGCCTTAATAACTTGTATTATCCCAATGATATCCCTTTGTTGTCGCCTTGAATTGTGATCTAAGATGTTTGCCCTTTTTCCAGGTGACGCATGACTGCTGAACTTGAATGTATTCCCTGCTCTCCAGGCGGGCTCCTGATTACTAACTTGAAATGTATTCCTCTGTTCTTCAGGCGGACTCCTGACTGTTGACTTGAATGTATTCCATGCTCTCCAGGTGGGCTCCTGACTGTGACTTGAAATGTATTCTCATGCTCTCTAGGCGGGCTCCTGACTGTTGAACTTGAAAGTATTCCCTACTCTCTAGGCGGACTCCTGACTGCTGACTTGAATGTATTCCCTGCTCTCCAGGCGGGCTCCTGACTGCTGACTTGAAATGTATTCCCTGCTCTCCAGGCGGGCTCCTGACTGCTGACTTGAAATGTATTCCCTGCTCTCCAGGCGGGCTCCTGACTGCTGACTTAAAATGTATTCCCTGCTCTCCAGACGGGCTCCTGACTACTGACTTGAAATGTATTCCCTGTTTTCCAGGTGGGCTCCTGACTTCAACAAATCACAAAAAAAAATTTCTGCCCCAGTTTGGGTATCCGGGCACATATGTAAGTGTAAAACGAACCACATTACCAAATATCAATAAAAACGTGAAAGCTAAAACTTGAATTGTACTCCCTTGTTCTCCAGGCGGGCTCCTGACTGCTGACTTGAAATGTATTCCCTGCTCTCCAGGCGGGCTCCTAACTACTGACTTGAAATGTATTCCTTTGAACATTGCTGCTTTTCCTTGAAACTTGAACTGTCTTCCCTTGTTCTCCATGTGGGCGCCTAATTGCTGAAACTTTCTGTGTTCCCTTGCTTTCCATGTGGGTACCTGCAATCAAAACAAACAAAACAAACAAAGTTTACTGCCCCATTTTGCACTAGGAAGATTTGTGAGTTGTTAGAAAAATTGTAAACCACTTATACTATTGATGCAATGCTGAGAGTAAACAAAAGACTAGACTAGGATATGCGTCTCCTACGAGTAAAACCAAGAAACTTTGACTAGCAAATGCGTCTGCTAAAATAAAACCTAAATGAACCAAACTAGGAAGTGCGTCTTCTAGGGGTGAATTTAATGACCAAGACTAGGAAGTGTGTCTCATAGGGGTGAATTTAAATGACCAAGACTAGGAAGTGTGTATCCTAGGGGTGAAATCTCAATTTAGGAAATGCGTCTCCTACAGGTGCATTCTGAAAGACCTAGACTAAGAAGTGCATCTCCTAGGGGTGAAATCTCAATTTAGGAAGTGTGTCTCCTACAGGTGTATTCTGAAAGACCCAGATTAAGAAGTGCGTCTCCTAGGGGTGAAACTCCAATGACTCAAACTAGGAAGTGCGTATCCTATGAATGAACTATCAATTTAGGAAGTGCGTCTCCTACAGGTGTAACTTTAATGACTCAAGCTAGGAAGTGCATCTCCTATGAATGAACTATCAATTTAGGAAGTGCGTCTCCTATAGGTATAACTTCAATGACTCAAGCTAGGAAGTGCGTCTCCTATGAATGAACTATCAATTTAGGAAGTGCATCTCCTACAGGTGTAAATCAACTTAAGCTACGAAAGTGCGTCTCCTAGGGGTGAAACTTCAATGGCTCAAACTAGGAAGTGCGTCTCCTATGAATGAACTCTCAATTTAGGAAGTGCGTCTCCTAAAGGTGTAACTTCAATGACTCAAGCTAGGAAGTGCGTCTCCTATGAATAAACTATCAATTTAGGAAGTGCGTCTCCTACAGGTGTAAATCAACTTAAGCTAGGAAGTGCGTCTCCTAGGGGTGAAACTTTAATGAATCAAACTAGGAAGTGCGTCTCCTATGAATGAACTCTTAATTTAGGAAGTGCATCTCCTACAGGTGTAACTTCAATGAATCAAACTAGGAAGTGCGTCTCCTATGGGTAAAATCTCAATGACTCAAACTAGGAAGTGCGTCTCCCATGGGTAAAATCTCAATTTAGGAAGTGCGTCTCCTACCACAAAATATGACTTGAAAAACTTAGACTAGGAAGTGCGTCTCCTAGGGGTAAAACCTCAGTGACTCAAACTCATATGATCCAAACTAGGAAGTGCGTCTCCTAAGGGTAAAATATCAGTTTAGGAAGTGCGTCTCCTATAACAAAATATAACTTGAAAACTCAGACTAGGCAGTGTTTCTCCTAGGGTTGATGTGTGATCTTCTAAATAGCCTTTGCGTAAGCAGAATCTGTGCGTTACACCTGAAAATTTCCAGCTTCCAAGCTTTGATATGAACATAGCTTTCATCCATGTTTCAGACAAAGAAAACTTGTAAGTTTAAATATGGTGGTTGGTTTATGGCCTTGACTTTGCGGCGATTGCTCCTCCACTTGCCATGATAACTTTGATTTCACCTTGAAAGACATTGATTGCTTATTGACTAACCAATTTCTCTGTCACCCTTATCATAGAAAATACCTCTTCTCCGTCTAGACCCAATACCCTTTATCTGTTGCATTGCTCATGAACTGACATTTACCAAACCTTTTTGTTTCACATGAATCCCAAAGCATGTCAATTGCCACCCACTCAATGCGTATGCTGTTCTTTCTTGACATAAACCACTGGTCTTAGCCTTGAGGTCTATTGCTCCTTCATTCGCCCTGATAGCTTTGATTTCCACTTGAAGACCCTACTTGTCACTGGTCAACCACCTTTTGACAATCCTACCATAGAAAATATCTCTAATCCGTTCACCAAGTACCTTCCATCTTGTTTCATTGTTCGTGAATTGATATGTACCAAACCTTTGTATTTCACAAGGATCCTAAAGCATGTTGATTGTTACCAACTCAGTGTGCTTGCTGTTCTTTTTGAACTTATGACGCTTTGATGTGCTAACCAGATCCCATTTTGTGCAATTGGAAAGCTGGTGGCAAATTTTGAAGTCATTTCTTACTTGTGCTGACCCAACAGACTCAGGAAGAGGAAGTAAACAAGACAAAAGGAACAGAGTAGAAGATAATGGAAAGGGATGATTCCTAACAAGAAGACTACAAAGTAGAAACCTATTGGACATGGATACCACCTAGAATGACCATGACATGCACCTGTGGCCTATTCTGTCAAGCAAGTCTGATGTTCAACTCTTGTTGTACCCTTAAACCATGAAACTGGGCTTCAGTGCTACGATTATCCAATTCGATTCACAATCCTTACTCGACTTGTGGTGCCCGAAGGGTTTTCACCATCAAGCCTCTCTCATTTGTTCATCTCTCAACTCACATTCGCCTTAGGTGCCCGTGAAGGTTTTCACCAATAAGACTCTATCATTTTTTATTTCTCTCAGCTTTCATCGCCTTACGATGCCCGTGAAGGTTTTCACCAATAAGACTCTCATTTTTCATTTTCCTTGTTTGGACCGAAGTGTTGCCCCTGATGCAATTCACCTCTACTCGCTCGACTATGCATCTCTCGAAGACTGGTCAGAAGGTCTTTCTTTGGACCGTAACGTGGGCTTTTGGATAGGGTGAGAAAGAAAGGGTATCACGAAGGCTCAAAACAACTTGAATGAGTTCAAACTTACAACTTTTGGAATCAGATCTTTTACATAATCACAACTTCTACCCCAGTTTCTTTGCTTGGGGGCTTTTGGATTTTTATTATGATGGGACTGAATCATGAGGATGCCTACGTATCCTTAAAAGGAATCAGGTTGAACGTAGTTCATGACGTAGAAATTACTTTGTTGTTGTGATTTCTCTTTTCTTTTTCTTCCTCTTTCTGTTCTTTCTTTTCTTTCTTCCTTTTCTCTTTTTGTTGTTTTTCTTTTTCTTTTTCTTTTTCTTTTTCTTTTTCTTTTTCTTCTTCTTTTTCTTCTTCTTTTTCTTCTCTTTTTCTCTTCTTCTTTTTCTTCTTCCTTTTTTTTTCTTCTCTCTCTTTTCATTCTTTTCTTTTCTTTTTTACTTTACTTATCTTTTACGCTTGTGTTTCTAATCTTTGCTACTGATTCCAAAAGAGGGGCATGAAATAAAATAAATAAGGCTCAAAGGGGTAATGAAGGATAAGGTGTTTAGATAGCAGAACAAAATGCCTTCTTCATTCCAATCTTCAAAACATGCCAAGCACCAACAGCATGATTAAACAAACCAAGAAAAACATTCGTAACGTCTTTTGATTGTGCAAGACTTGATAGCTATATCCACACAGTCGCCTTCTACATCTGTTAAATACAAAGAATCATTGGACAACACTCTCACTCTCATTACCACGAACGACCCTTGCCAATTTGGGGTAAACTTGCTATTAGCTTCAACCCGATGCAACATGATGCATTTTAATAGTATTTCTTTATGTTCTAGCTGCCCCAGTTTCACACAATTCGGGCTAGAAGTGATCTCAAAATGCCTTCACTTATTTCCCTTAAATATCCCTAAAAGTTATTTCATTGCCTCATGATTAAAATGACTTTTAAGACGAGGCTGAGAATTATGCGTGCATGTCATGTCACTAGAGTTGACAGGAAAAGGACTATAAAAGGAAAAGAAAACTAACAAAAATGACTACAAATAACAAAAAACAGAAAATTGCATTAGACAAATGGTGAAAGGGTTTGAACAACAAAACAAGCAAACTGAACTGGGGTTACAACCGTGGAACAAACCTAGACAACACTAAACGATCTACTACGTCTAAACAAACTAGGCAAAATAAAAGGATACAAGGGTTTGAGTCAAGATAATATCCGGATTAAAACCCTGAAAATAACCCGGACAACAGAAATGACAACAAAATAAACCACCAAAACTCCACTCTGGCTGACCAAGAAATGGAACGTCTTTCCAATTACCAAGAACGACATCTTAGCCATTGGATTCCACATCAATATTGCCAAAACCATTAACTTCATTATCATTAACTTCAGTCAGCAAGTTCCCCAGAGGATTCGCATACTCCCTGTCACTGTCATTGATCACAATTACCCCTTCTTGAATCATTCTTTCTATTTCCCTTTTCAAGGAATGACAATCTTCAATGCTATGCCCTTGGACAATAGAGTGGTACATGCATCGTACAGTAGGATCAAAGCCTTTTGCATATGGGTCTGGAGTATAGCCGAGGAGCGGCTCAATCAGGCCAAAATGCTTTAACTTTTCAAACAAGCTTGTGTAGGACTCCCCAATTGGCGTGAAACTATTTTTTTGCCTTTGTTCTCTTCCCTACCCCTATTTTCTAGGGTTTTTGGGTGCTCGAAATTGTTGTGAAGGCAATAATGCATTATGCGGTGCTATCTCTCGCCATAGGGAGTGACCTGGTGGTTGGACATATGACTGGACATTGTTCGGAGGATAATATTGAGGTGGATTATCTGGAGCTCGGGGATAGGTTTGGGGTTGGAGTTGAGGCTAGGTATATTGGTGAGGCGGACCATTCGGTCCATGTGGTGACTTTGAAACAACCATGGCAACATCGTCGTGTTCCTTCTGACCCAGCAAGCTTCCTTTGTCATTCTGAATTGCTTGTGTTGTGGCTTTTAAAGAAAAATAACTCATGATCTTGCTAGACTTCAACCCATCTTCTCCCATTTCTCCCATTTTTACCATATCGTTAAAAGGCCTACCCACAGCCGTGATCAAATGCCCGAAGTAAGTTGGTTCTTGAGCTTGAAGAAAGTAGTCGACCATCTCTTTTTCTTTCATCGGGGGATCGACTCTGGCAGCTTTCTCTCTCCATCTGAGCCCGTACTCCCTAAAGCTTTCATTAGGCCTCTTTTCCATCTCAGCGAGGGACCTGCGATCCGGGATGATTTCCATATTATACTGAAAGTTCCTGGCAAAATCCTGAGCCATATCATCCCACGTGTACCACTTGTTAGCATCTTGGCGGGTGTACCACTCCAGAGCTACCCCACTCAGACTCTGACTGAAATACGCCATCAATAATTTGTCCTTCCCACCAACGCCTCTCATCTTACTGCAGTAACCTCTCAAATGAGCCACGGGATCTCCGTGCCCGTCATATAAATCAAACTTTGGCATCTTAAACCTAGCAGGCAGTTGGATGTCAGGAAACAAGCACAAGTCTTTATAAGCCACGCTCATCTGGCTCCCTATCCCTTGCATGCTTCTTAAAGATTGCTCTAAGATTTTCACCTTCGTGGATATCTCATCTTGCTCCACTGTCTTACCAGGCTTTTCAGTTTCACCAGGAGCCTCAAAAGGAGGAGTGTGAGAGTACGGATCCGAGACTTTGAAAGTTGGTTCTGGAGAATAGTGTTGGGCATCGGGGACTTTGAACATAGTCTCTTTAGAGGATCGAGGAAAAATAGCTGGTGGAGGAGCTGCACGAGCATGAGTGGCCAAAAAAGCAATATATGAGGTGGTTTTGGCGGGTAGAGTGTGAAAAAGTTGTGGGAAAATATCAGCAGCAGTGGGAATCTGGATTTGTGATAGTAGTTGGATAGTTACAGCATTTTCAGTGTAGTTAGTAGGGAATGAAGGTGGAGGATGCCCCCTGATCCAAGACTGATACATTTATGCCATCTGCTGCTTCACCCTTTGGACCTCCTCTTTCAATTTAGAATCCGACTCCACAAACTCCCTTGACGGATCAACAACTCTTGTGCCCAAGTTTTTGCTAGCCATGGCTACCTTGCTCTTTGACCTTGTGTTATATGGACGAGTTACCTTAAGAACCACAAACCAACCACCCCTCTGCTATGAATATAACAAAATGAAGCCATTACATTAGCGTTAGGGCATTTAACAGAACATAATCTCACTTTATGTGCAATGCACCTAAACCACAATTATAGGTTCTAAAATGACTTCGAGGGTACAAGGGTCAGTTGGCATCATCCCAATTTGTCCATTTGAATCTTCTCTTTTCTTTTCTTTCCTCGCAATTCTTAGCTCGCTCATTTTCTTTCCCCTTTTTCTTTCTGATTATCGCTCTTTTTCTTTCTTCTCATTTCTCACCTCCCATAATTCTACCTCTTTTTTTTCCTTTCCTTTTTTCTTTCTTTTTCCGTTTTTTTCCTTTTTTTCTCTTTTAATAATAAAAAAGATTTGATCGAACCCTATGTAGGTTGTCTACGTATCATGACCTCGCATGAATCAGATCATTGCGTAGTTCTGGAGTAGCGGGAATAAAGTAAACAAACTGACGTTTTTTTTCTTTAATGACTACTCTGATGAGAAAAAGAAGTAAAAGAAGCAAATCCCTTTTTTTGAATTTTCTAGACTTAATGTTCTAAGACCTATTCTAAGCTCAAGCTTAACGGACATTTTTTTCTTTTAAAACAAATAATCTATCAAGGAAAAAATCTAGAAGAAAAAGACATTTTTTTGACTTGATTGTTTTAGGAAGGGAATCATGTTGTTTTCTTTTCTTCTATGTACAATATCCTATAGTTCTAATAAAAGAATTTTTTATTTTTCACTAATTTCCCAAAGAAACACCTCAAAATAAATTTTTATTTTATTTTTTTATTTTTTATTTTGAAATTAATACCTTAAAGAAAACCTCTTAAAGAGGTACTAAAAGAAAAATTCTTTTTTTTCGTCCTAATATATTAAAGGAGACAAAAAAATAATTCATTTTAAGTCCTAGATATTAATTGCCTAAAGGAAAAACAACCTCAATTTTTTTTTCATTTCTAAAATTAGTATTCTAAAGAAAACTTGCAATATCTTTTTGTTTTGAGTTTTTGAGTTGCATCACATTTTTTTAAATATAAAGCAGAAAATACAATGACAAAGACTTGACATTACTGTACAAAACTAGAAAGTAAAAAAACGACATAAAATGAAGAACAGACTCAAAACATAAAAATAAAACAAATCTCCTTAAGCTATTCCTGAATGCAGCGGTCCTGGGGTATCTGTCCTGTTCAAACTCCGGTAAGTAAATTCACACCTGTATGAAAAAACTTAAACCAATACTATGTGAGACAATAACAATCTCTATTAAACACATGCAAGACATGGTTGCGATTATTTTTGTAAAATGACTTATTTAGCCAAAAGGTGGCTAGAAGTGTAAAATTTGGCTAAGACCCCGCAAAGCCAAGAACTTAAGATTTACTAGGAAGACCGGACCCTATGTGGGTTGCCTACGTATCACGCCCCGAAAGACGAGAATCAGGTATGCGTAGTTCGGGCAAATTGGATATGGTCGAGAATTTTAGAAAAACAACTAATTCAAAGAAAATATGTTTTTTTTTTGTTTTTTAAAAACTGATGAACCATGCAAATCTTTTGGATTTTCTTTTCCTTTTTTTTTTTGATTTTTTTTATTTTCGAAAAAAAATAAAAAAGTGTAAAATCTTTTTGAATTTTTCAAACTCTTTTTTTTCCGTAGCAAAAATCTGACAGAAAACATAATTGGGCCCCACTCGCTTTATCTTCGCACTTCACCCTCTCTTTTTATTCTTTTTTTTTTCCATTGTTTTTTTTCTTTTTCATTTTTTTTCATTTGCCCTCAGCTATCATTGGTCCGCAAATGACCCTTTTACCCTTAAATGAATGCAATATGTATCACATAGGATGCATCAGGATGATCTTTTATTTTTTAGGTACACCTGTCCTAGACGGACCCAACCCCTGTGTTGAGTCCCCTAAGTTAGCACAAAGGTTCACAAAAACACAATAATATCAACAATAAATAAGCCAAGTAAAAATCATAAAACAAGCTCGAACTCTTGAACCCTGAACTAGAGATTCTGGGTTCTTGTCCCCAGCAGAGTCGCCAGAGCTGTCACACCTCCTTTTTCTTTACACCCTGGGGAAGGCATAATAAAGGGAGTTATTTTCAACTTGAAGTGACAATCGAAACGGAATTTACTATAAAAAGATTCAGAGTCGCCACTTGAGAGATTTATGGTGTCCCAAGTCACTGGTTTAAAAATCCCGAATCGAGGAAAAGAATGACTCTGTTTAACAGTCCGCGAACCAGAAATCCGGATAAGGAATTCTGTTAACCCGGGAGAAGGTGTTAGGCATTCCTGAGTACCGTGGTTCTAGCATGGTCACTCAACTATTATATTTGGCTTAATTGTTTGATTTTAAATAATTATGAACCTATGTGCAAATTTTACTTCTTTAACCGCTTTTATTCATTTTTAGAGAAGAATTGCAATATTATTAAAACACGTCTCAAACCACGTTACATAAATGCACCCATGGATTTTGACATATTTTAATATCGTTGAGATTTGGATTTGGGTCACATAAATGTGCACCCGAGTTTAGGAATATAGATTATTAAAATACGCACCTAAAGCAACTACGTGTTTGCACTTTGCAAGGGCCATAGAAATTTGCTAAATGGCACGCCTCGAATTCTAAGGTTGAATTAAAGCCAAATAAACGAGGGCCATGCAATTATCACTTTTGCACGGCATGGCGCACCTCAATTATTCTACTTAAAAGGGAATTCAAGCTAACACATGAGGGCCATAAACTATGTTTGTTAAGTATGGCACACCTCGACCATTGACAAGAGCCTAATTAATTGAGGCGCCAACTGTGATTAAAGATTTCTCTAAAAGGATTACAAAAGAAGGTTGGTTATCTAAAGCAAATGGGTTCAACCCAACCCCCAAGTGAACTGGCGGTTTGATGAGCCAAAGCTGCCCAGTTTGGGACCAAGCGTGAGCTCAACAACCTATAGATGTGGTCCCCCTTTGAATCACAAATTATTAACAGTCCAAGCTAGGTCCACAAAGGTGCCCAAGTTGAAACTAGATTGGCTTCAGCATTTAATGGGGTCCTTGGTTCGAACCCACACATCAAACGAGGAATCAAACTTTTTGCATTCAATTCTAAAGCCCGTGTTACTTTGCCTCAGGAACAAAGGGATTGGTGTCGAACCTGGACAACAGCAAAAGACACTGCAATCTGTGCAGAAAATGCAGTGATATTTTAACCATGCAGATCTCTAAGCTTGACATTGAATGAATACCCAAAAAAAAGAACTAAAGCTACAGACATTAATCATTGAAGCATGGATCGAAGTTTAACTAATAGCCATTTTAAGTGAACAACATTCATGTAACAGTCACTCCTACCACAGAAAGCTACAGTTGCTAAAAAAATACTAACTAGATAGTCATCTTCGATGTTCATGCTCGAATTAAAATAACATCCCAATTATTAAACACCTCTAAGTATGCTAACTAGCATTCAACTGAGGTTGCTAATTCCTCAGCATCTCATGGCGAGCCAGTTCAAGTACTATAATGAAAGTTTCTTTATTACAAACAACCAAACACTTAGCTACAGAAATGAAAACAAAACAAAGTGAGTTCTTATGGAGCACAAATTGATTACAACCTTTCTAAAATAAACCCATTAACGACTAATGTGTTATTATGTAGTCATACAACTTAGACAGACTTTAACAAACAGAAATCAAAATGCGAAGATTAAAAGAAACAGAGGATTCAAAGTAAATGATCATCGATTCCATAGTCATGCTCCACATTACACTCAAGTAATATCCATAAATGCCAAGATATACCTAGGAAAAGAGAAGAAACAAAGGGAAGGTGAGATTTAGTAGACTCAGCAACAGCAGTAGCAGAGAATAATCCTAAGATTCAAACAACTAAGTGTTGAAAATCAACCCAAAAATCAGCAGAGTATTAACTTATTCAACAAACTTCACACTTAACTTAAAACCAAATTCAATCCACCTCAAATAATCGAATGAACCAAAGACTGATCCAGCAAATTGGAGATTTGAAAAGCAGGGCAAGAGAATGAAATAGTAAACCAGGATTCATTTCAAGAGCTGGAAAGAAATCACCAAGAAAACTCAATGGAACAGTAATCCTATTATATTTTTTCTCAGATTTTTCTTTCTAATTTTCTCTCAGATTTTTTTCAGAATGTTCAAGCTGCTCCAAATGAGGAGAAAGAGGTCCTTATATAGGCCTATCTAGTGCAGCCCTGTTCTAGCTAGCTATTTCCCATTTTAACCCTCTCAAACCAAATTGTTTTGATTTTCTTACCCCTCTAAAGAATCTGAAAATTATGCTCCCTAACAGCCTCACTCGTATCTTATTTTCTAGAGCCTTTCCTCTAACAGAATTGATTCCCTCACATAATGAAGTCCCAAACTGCCCTTTGTCCAATCAATTATTACTACCCCTGCCCTTCCCTTTGAGACCCCCCAAAGTTCCAGGCATGACAATTAACTCCCCTAAGATCCCCTGAAGTAGAACAAACAGTACTTATCAAATGCCAAGGGCTTCAAATAGATCAAAGGAATGCAAAACCTCTAATAACTGAAACAAACATAACATGAATAAAACAACCAGCATTCACAAGGCTATCTAAAATAGTAATTAAACAGAAGTATAATCTCTAAAACTTATTGCAATTAGACCTAATGAATTCACACAGATTCAAACACACAAAATACAAGGAACAAAGAAAAACAAGAACCAAAACGAAGCAAATAATAAAGGAAGGAATGTACTAGTCTAACCTTAGGCAAATGACAAAGGTGACGAACTTAGTTGGACAGGGACGACTTGGCCGGAATCTGGTGAGCTTCGAAATGAACCCAAAAATGACACTAATCAATTGTTCTTGCTGAGAACAAATGACTAGCATAATGTTTTGGCTCAACCGAGCCTTGAAAACATTAGAAATCAGAAGGGGAGAAACGGATTAGGGTTTTATTTATTTGATCTAAAATTCAAAAAACTTGAAGATGATTTGAAGGAAACGGGTTAGGGATTTGGGATGAGGAGATGAAGGGGATTCTAGGGTGTAATTTTGGGACAAATTGGACAAATTAGGGTTTTGGTTGTGCCCTTCGATTCCAGATTCGAGAATTTCAGCTGGGATGCGAGGGAGGGGGTTTGGAGATTTGGAAAGAGGAGAAGGAGAGGAATTGATGGTGTAAAAATGGGGTCGATTGGAACAACGCCGCCGGCGAAGGCGATTTCCGGCAAGCGGCGCACGACGGAGATAGTGAGGGGTTCTCGGGGGGTGTGGAGACGATGAGAGGGGGGTAGGGGGCGTTTAGACAGTTAAATATTAGTGACACCCGACTTTTGAGCCGTTGGATCGTTCAACCTCAACGGCTCAGATCTGCTAACGACGAAACGATGTCGTTTTGGCGGTAAGGGGTTTGAACCGGGTTAAGGAGTGGGTTTGCGCTGGGTGAAGGGGTTTTTTGGACGGGTTCAAGGGGTGGTTTGGCCCAAATTAATTTTCTTATTAAAGAAGACCAAATTTTCCTTTATTTAATTCTTTCTTTTCTTTTCAAATTGAACTAAAAACCTAAATTAATTCTTAAAAATTAAATTAACCTACCCAATTATATTAAACACAATTAATTAACTACCAAATTAAGGAAAACTAATGAAATTCAAAACTAAGAATTATGCAATGCACAAATAAATTATTTTGAGATTTTTTCTATTTTGTAAAACCCTAATTACTAATTAATCTAAAATTATGTAAAATTAAGTCCTAAATGCAAAGGCAATGTATATTTTTGTATTTTTTAATAATTAAAATGCACAGACAAAATGCAAACAATTAACAGAAAATTTCACAAAAAATCACAAAATTTCAAACACTGAAAGAAATTATTTTGTTTTGAATTTATGGGAGTAATTCATATAGGGCAAAAATCACGTGCTCACAGCTAGCAGTACCTACATTATTTCTCTTCGTATGGAACAACTGATGTTGATATTGCTTCTCTATTCTTATGTTATGAGTGTTGTTGGTATTTTCTAATTCTTATAAGATCCATGTTGAAGAGTTAGTCCTAATATCATGCATGGAGGTTACCGACCTTACGTCACTCCAAAAGGTTTAGAATGTGAGTCCCATGAGTGTATCATGCATTATATATATGTAACTATTTTACTCTACCAAACTACACTATAGTCGGCCGGGTATGACATCTATTGTACAACTACTGGTCAGTTGGGTTTTACCAAGCTCTACGTGATCGAGTACATTTCTATCGAGCCTTATGATGGCCGGGTATATTTTTATCGAGCTTATTATGACCAGGTATGATATGATGATGATGACGCCCACAGAGGCATATGCGCTTGTGTACGCATGTGTGTACATTTTTTTTTTTTTTGTGTGTGTGTATGCATTTTATGTCAGTAGCCCTCAGAGTTACCCAGATGTTACAGATTGTATATTCTCTATCCCTTTTTACTTTACTGTTGTTATTTTTATTTTTCTGCCTTACATACTCAGTACTTTTTCGTACTGAAGTCCCTTTTATTTGTGGATGCTGCATGTCGTGTTGCAAGTCCTGAAAGACAGGTAGGCGAAGCTCCCCCACCATAGTAGGCTGCCTAGTTCAGTGGTTATTGGTGATATTCCTTCTCCAAACTTGCCGTGGTATTGGTATGCACTTTTATTATAGATATGTTGGGCATGTCACGGCCCTGTTGGAAATGCTGTAGCACTTATGTTCCTTTAGAAGCTCACAGACAAGTGTCGACTCATTTACAGTTTGGATTACCTTATCAGCTGATTTTTGTTGTATAGCTTCTCATGGCAGCTTGTCAGCTCGTACCTTATATATAGTTTCATGATAGTCTTGTCAACCCATGTAATGTATCTTCATGCCATTATATATCATTATTGGTGTTCATGGTTCATGTCTACCATTTATGTTGATCATGTCGGCCCTTATAGATAATAATAAAGGTTAGATAAAATGTACGTTGGTGCTCGACATATATGCCCGAGTGCCACTCATGGCCCTCCAGTTTGCGTCGTGACAAACTTGGTATTAGAGCAAGTCTGTCCTAAGGGTCATCTATGATCCGAGTCTAGTAGAGTCTTTATTATGGATGTGTAGCGCCATATTTATAATTAAGAGGCTACATGACATCTAGGGTTGTTACCTTCTTCTTGAATCTAGATCGTGCGTTGCTTTGAGTCATAAGTGTTCATCTCTTATATTCACCTTATTTTCTTTCAGCGATGCCTTCGACTAGGAAGAAAGAAATTAGCAGACGACTTGATAAAACTGCGGGAGAGCGTATCAGTTAGGTGCCTCCAACATGAACAGGACAAAGTGAGGCTTAGAATGAGATGTTGTCTCATACCTCATCTACTCCATATCCTCGAGAGGATATTAGGAGGGACCTAACATCTTTAGTTCCTATGTTTGGAACTACAGACCACTATATGCACAATGCAGTGTAGTTTTTAACTAGATTGATAGCTGCGTAGGCTCAAAGGAAGAATATCGATACGGCTGATAAACCTGTTAGTGTGAGAGTTCATGACTTTATTAATCTTGACCCTCCAGTGTTTACCGGATCAGACCCCGAGGAGGATCCGCAGACATTTATTAATCAATTTTATCGTACACTTCGGGTTATTCATGCTAGTGATACTGAGGCAGTAGAGTTGGCTTCTTTTCGGTTACGAGATTTAGCAGTTTTCTGGTATGATAGTTGGGAGAGATCCAGGG
This sequence comes from Nicotiana glauca, assembly GCA_026770625.1. Taxonomy (NCBI): domain Eukaryota; kingdom Viridiplantae; phylum Streptophyta; class Magnoliopsida; order Solanales; family Solanaceae; genus Nicotiana; species Nicotiana glauca. The sequence goes on along the minus strand of MU671743.1, from coordinate 155,328 downwards.
GTCCGAACACTTCTCTAGCTGTGTGGAAGGAATTTTATAAGGCCTTTCTTCATCACTACTTGCTAGTTTAGATACGAGCTAGAGCTGATAAGCTCTTGAACCTTCGACAAGGTAATATGAGTATGCGAGAATATAGTATATTGTTTGATTCTTTATCAAGTTATGCTCCCCATATGGTGACTGAGATGAGTGATAAGGTGCACCTGTTTGTGAACGGGTTGGGACCATATCTGATAAATGAGTATATGACAGCGTCCTTAGTAGAGGGCATGTATATTTCCCGCATTCAAGCTTATGCCCAAACACTAGAGGATCGTAAGCACCAACAAAGGGTAGATAGGGAGCACCATTGGGGTTAGCAATGATTTGTAGGGTATTCTGATGATTCAGAGGTAGTATCAGGCCTCGATCTCTGAGAAGTTTGGCGCCACCGGTAACTAGTGCTCCTCCACAGTTTTAGAGTCCTTGGTATAATTGATTTATCTATTCTGGTCCAGGTCAGAGTTTGCGAGCATCAGGATCGCAATATCATAGGGATATTAGTCAGATAGGACCCCAAACACCCCGTTGTGGTTAGTGTATCAAGGTCCACTTTGGATTGTGTCGTTGAGGTTCTGATGCGTGCTATTCTTGCGGACAGCCTGACCATATGATGCGAGATTGTCCTAACATAGGAGGTGGTGGTATGGCTCAGCCGACTGGATCAGTGTCTAGTTCTTCCTCATTAGTTCAACCTCCAGCTTGAGTCGACAGGTCGTGGTAGAGGTAGAGTGCAGTGCCGAGTTCGAGTAGTACTCAAAATCGAACCTATGCTCTAGTAGGTCAACAGTATCTTGAGATGTCTCCAGATGTTGTTACAGGTATATTGTCTGTATTTTCTTATGATGTATATGCATTGATTGATACGGGATCTAAATTATTATATGTTACACCCTTTGTGGCTAATAGTTTTAGCACTGAACCTGAATTGATAAGTAATACACTTGCAGTATCCACTCCGATAGGCGATTCTATGATTGCTAGAAAGGTATAAGAGGTAGCACATTGATAATTTGTAGTTGTCAAACCTCGAAGAATTTATTTGAGTTAGAAATGGTTGATTTCGATGTGATAATAGGAATAGACTGGTTATCCTCATGCTACGTAAATGTTGATTATCGTACGAAGATGGTTAGGTTTCAGTTTCCTGGTGAATCCATCATTGAATGGAAGGGGAACATTGCTACGCCGAAAGGTAGGTTTATTTCCTATCTTAAGGCAAGGAAGATGATCTAAAAAGGTTACATTTATCATCTCGTCCGCGTTAGGATGTGGAGGCAAAGCCACCTACTATGTAATCAATTCCCATTGTTAATGAATTTCCAGATGTTTTCCTGGATGAAATCCCAGGTCTTCCTCATGAAAAAAGAGATTTAGCAGTTATGGATAAGGGCTTCACTAGGCCTAGTACTTCACCTTGAGGTGCACCAGTATTGTTCGTATCGAAGAAAGATGGGACGTTAAGGATGTGTATCGATTATCGATAGTTGAATAAGTTAACTATAAAGAACAAGTATCCACTTCCAATGATTGTCGACCTATTTGACCAACTCTAGGCTGCCAAGTATTTCTCCAAGATTGACTTACGTTCAAGGTATCATCAATTGAGGGTTAAGGAGAAGAATATTCCAAAGACGGCCTTCCAGACAAGATATGGGCACTTTGAGTTCTTGGCGATGTCGTTTGGGCTAACAAATGCCCTAGCAACTTTTATGGATCTCATGAATAGTGTATTCAGGACATATCTTGATGTGTTCGTGATCGTATTCATTGATAACATTCTGATGCATTCTTGTTCGGAGGTAGGCCACTTGCGGTTATTATTAAAGACCCTTCAGGATTGTTAGCTATATGTTACGCTCTCCAAATGTGAATTCTGGCTGAACTCAATAGAATTCCTTGGCCATGTGATATCTGGCGAAGGTATTAGTGTTGACACTCAAAAGATCGATGTAGTGAAGAATTTCCCGAGACCTACAACACTGTCATAAGTCCATAGCTTCCTGGGGATAGAAGGATATTATATGCAGTTTGTAGAAGGGTTTTTCCTCACTATTGACTAGTTAGCATAGAAAGATACCAAGTTCTAGTAGTCTAACACTTGCAAATGTAGTTTTCAAGAGCTAAAGAATCGATTGACATCCACGCCAGTGCTCACTCTCCCAGAAGGAACAGAAGGTTATGTGGTATATTATGATGCCTCAAGTATAGGTTTGGAGTACGTATTGATGCAACGTGGAAAGGTAATTGCTTATGCATCGAGACAATTGAATACACATGAAAAGAACGACTCGTGATTTGGAATTGGCTGCAGTGATATATGCTTTGAAGATATGGTGACACTACTTATATGGCGTCTATGATGATATCTACACAGATCACAAGAGTTTACAATACATCTTCAAGTAGAAGGAGTTGAATTTGAGGCAGTGTATGTGGCTTAAATTATTGAAAGACTACAATGTTGAGATATTGTACCATCTCAGTGAAGCCAATGTTGTGGTAGATACTCTAAGTCGTAAGTCAACATTGAGGTAGGTAGACATTTGTCACGACCCAAAATCCACTAAGGGTCGTGGTGGCGCCGGACACCTCTGTCAGGCCAGCCAACTAAATTATCAATTAATTCCTCTTTTAATACTTTTGAGAATCTAAGGTTTTTCCTTCCATTTTTATAAATACAAGTTCATTACTTGAATTCAAATTTAAATAATAACAATTAGTACAAATCCGCTTTAAACCATCCTAGAAACCCGGTGTCACAAGTACATGAGCAATTACTGATAAGAGAAATAAAATACAACATCTGCCTCGGAATACAGTGGATGGAAAGTAATACAGTATACTGGAAGGGACTACCCTAGCTGCGGTCTTCTCGAACAATGTAGCTCACCTAGTCCCAGCGTCATCCATGCTGCTACGCCCAATAGGCTGCTAGAAGTATATATACCTGTGCAACAAAAATGCACAGAAGTGTAGTATGAGTACGTAATCAACGTGTACTCAGCGAGTATCCCGCCTAATCCCGAAGGAGTAGAGACGAGATGGTCAACTCTGACACTCTCTAATAGTCCAATGGTTTTTTATCCTTAATATACATATTAAATAGTGGATTTATATTTTTAGACATGATGTTAATCCAGATAAAGAAAACAAGTAAACACATAATTCTTTCATAGGAAACTTCCAAGATTTCTTTTCATTATTAACACAATGATCTCGAGCCGTAGTGAGTCATGCAACAACTTAAATAAGTCCAGGCAGTGATACAAGCATGCGCAAATCATACCGAGGCGACGGCCCGATCCAACAAAAATAAATGTGCACTTGCCGAGGGTCGATGGCATGCCTATAGATGCATCTATTAATCTGCTGAGGTGTTCGGCCCGTTCCAAAATAAACACACACAGACAGACAATCAGTCAAGAAGTCATCATGGAGCAATTATCCAAGAAAGGCCAATTCTCTTTAATAATTTGAGAAAACGAAGCTTAAGTCTTTTTTTTTAGAAATCCATTTATTAATTTAATGTGATCTATTACATCGCTCGCGAACCATCCATGCAACATAGGTACACATAAGATTCATGCTCAGATAGCCAATTAAAATTTTATCGGGGAATATTTATCCAAATAAAACCAATTATCTGTTTAACGATTCAAGAAATGATGTTTAATCTCTTTTTAAATTTGTTTACTAATCAAAGGTGATTTAAACAATCCAAGTCATCGACAGGTTCATAACTAATTCAAGTATAACATGCTGATGGGTCCTAACTACCCGGACAAAAGCATAATAGTAGCTATGCAAGGACTCTCGTCACCTCGTGTGTACGTAGCCCCCACATATAGGAGCACATAATCAATTATTTCACCTACGGGGTAAATTCCTCCTCACAAGATTAGAAAGGAGACTCACCTTGCTCGGAAGATCCACAACCGGCATTCTACGTTCTTCCGAAGACTTGCACCAATGCACAACTAGCCAACGATCATATAAATCCATTAATATATGTTCAATTATACTTTACAACCCAATTTATAACAATTCCTAACCCCGAACGAAAAGTTGACAAAAATGCCCTCGGGCCCACGTGCCCGGAATCCGAAATTTCTCGAAGACAAAGGTTACCCATGACCTTAGGAACTCAAATATATGATTTTCTCTTAATTCCATATTCAAAATCGTGGTCAAAATCCAAGAACACTAACTTTTTAGGTCTTCCTCTAACCCTCAATTTTCTACCCATTTTCATACTAAAATCCATACATAATTAATGTATTTAACTCATAATAGATAGAAATAACTTACCTTAACATTGTTGATGAAGAACCTCTCTTGAATCATCCCAAAAATCGCCAAAGCCATGAAAAAATGTGAGAGAAATGGCCAAAATTCAACTTTTAAAACAATGCTTCTGCCCCAGCTATTTCCGCTTCTGTGGAATTACTCTCGCTTAAGCGGTTCCGCTTTTGCGGTCAAAAGCCACTTCTGCGGTCCTTGGCTCAGCCCCCCTTTTCCTCTTCTGCGATACCCTCTTCCGCAGATGTGGTCTCGCTTCTGCGGAACCTTGACCGCATCTGCGGTCCACCACCCTTCGAACGAATCCGCTTCTTCAGCTCCCTCAACTGCTTCTGCGGTCCCATTTCCGCAGAAGCGGAATCACCAGCAACCAGATCCTTCAACCTTCTTCATAATTCCATTTTTGATCTGTTAACCATTCGGAATCCACCCGAGGCCCCCGGGACCCCAACCAATTATACCAACCAATCCCAAAACACATTACGGACCTGCTCGAGGCCTCAAACCACATCAAACAATGCTAAAATCATCAATTGACCTCCAATCCAAGCTTTATGAACTTTGAACTTTCCAACTTCTACTTTCGATGCTTAAGCCTATCAAATCACGTCCGATTGACCTCAAATTTTGCACACAGGTCATATTTGACATTACGAACCAACTCTAACTTCCGGAATAGGATTCTGACCACGATATCAAAAAGTCCACTTCTGGTCAAACTTCTCAAAAACCTTCAGATTTCTATCTTTAGCCAAATGACTTCAAAATGACATACGGACCTCCGAATTCACTTTCGATCGCGCTCCCAACTCCCGAATCACCATATGGAGCTACTCACAGTCTCGGAATCCCAAACGGACATCGATAACGCTGAAATGCACTCCAAGCCAAACTTAAGAAATTTCTTCCAAGATGCTAACTTCCACAATAGGCGCCAAAATGTTCCCGGGTTATCCAAAACCCAAACCGGGCATATGCCCAAGTCCGATATCATAATACGAACCTGCTGGAACCTTCAGATCCCAATTCCGAGGGTTTTTACTAAAAAAATCCAATCCTAGTTCATTCTTTCAACTTTAAGCTTCTCAAATGAGAACTTTCATTTAAATTTAACTCCGATCTTACTGAATTTAAATTTCGACCATGCGAATAAGTCACAATACCTAAAATGAAGCTGCTCATGGCCTCAGACTGTTGAACTACGTGCTAGGGCTCAAAACGACCGATCGGGTCGTTACAATAGGGGTTGACGCTCTAAGTCGTAAGTCAATAAGAGACTCTCTCCTAGTTTCTGATCATGTTCAGTACTTTGGCTTAGATAGGGTTGATTCCACTTATTCCAGCCACATCTTAGGCCAGGGTAGGTTCACAAACTCCCACTACTCGTACCCCAGAGCAGTGGGTCCAGGTCAACTAGGTTCCAGAGGTCATACCACTACTGCCGGTAGCCCCCGTTTGACCCGAGGTTAGGGAAGCAATTTCTAAGGAGGAATATCTCAGGCTAGAGAGGTACAAAAAGTACCACCATCCTAATTTTAGTGCCTTGGTGTCAGAGGATGCCCATGTTTTTCTTGAGGAGTTCCACCGTATCTGTCATACTATGGGTGTTTTGGAGTCTAGTGAGGTTGCTTTCACTATGTTCTAGCTTAGAGGAGCGACCTATCAGTGGTGACGAGCATATGAGTTGGTAAGTCCGGCTGAGATAGCTTTATTCACTTGGACGTAGTTCTTAGATATGTTCTTGAGGGAGTATGTTCCCCGAAGTCTTGAAGATGTGTGGCGCGTAGAGTTTGGGCAGTTGTACTAGGGTTCTATGATCGTGTCAGAGTATGTTGTCAGGTTCAGTGATTTAGCTAGGCATAAACCAGTGTTGGTTGCTATTGTTAGAGAGTGGGTTCGTCGATTTATCGAGGGGCTTAACCCAGTATACAGATTTAACATGGTCTGAGAGTTGGAGATAGGCATTGCATACCAAAAGTAGTGGGTATTGCTAGGAGATCGGAGGGCATGCTGACCCGGGAGAGAGAGGAGAGAGAGGCCAAGAAGTCTTGAGAGTCCGGCACTTATAGTGGTACTCGTGCCCTATCTTCAGCTCATCAGGGTATGAGCTATATGAGTCTCCCTATTCATTTAGCACTTCCAGCTGCCAGCGGTATTCCAGCCACTCCTAGGCCCCAAGCTCCCTATTATGCACTGCCATTGTCTAGTGCACCTCCTGCACGGGGTGCTTTCAATGGCTAGTCCAGCCAATCAGGCCCGAGCAAGACACATCATCTGAGAGCTTATTTTGAGTGTGGTGACACTTATCATATGATGAGGGATTGCCCTAGACTCATGAGGGGTGCACCTCCATAGACTACTCAGGATCTGCGTGCTCCATCGGGTCCTCAAGCTATGGTTACAACCTAGCTACCATTCCATCTACACAGCCAGCTCGAGGTGGAGATCGGGTAGGTAGAGACCACCTTAGAGGGGGAGGCCAAGCTAGATACTATGCTCTTCCTGCTATGACGGGGGTAGTTGCATCTAACTTTATCATCACAGGTATTATTTCGATCTGTCATAGAGATGCATCAGTCTTATTTGATATAGGCTTCTCTTATTCCTATGTGTCATCTTATTTTGCTCTGCACTTGGGTGGACCGTGTGATTCTTTGAGTTCTCCTGTCTATGCGTATAAACTCGTAGGAGATTCTATTATTGTTGACCATGTGTACAGGTCGTGTTTGGTTGTTTTTAGTCTTTTTGAGACCAGAGCCGATTATTGTTGCTTAGTATGGTATATTTTGATGTTATTTTGGGCATGTACATGTTGTCGCCCTATCATGCTATTTTTTATTGTCACGCCAAGACTCTGATGCTGGTTATGCCAGGATTACCATGGTTAGAGTGGAGAGGTACCTTAGATTATACTTCTAGTAGAGTTATTTTATTTCTAAAGGCTCAGCGGATGGTTGAGAAGGGGTGTGATGCATATGCATAAGACAACCTTAACTATAGCCCTTGTATTGGTATTGCCTACTGGTTCGGGATCTTATACTGTATTAAGATGCATTGTGTATTGGTCTCGGGTCGGTGTTGATGTAGGACGGTAGGGTAATTGCCTATACAGCTGAAGGTACATGAGAAGAACTATCCTATCTATGACTTTCAGTTAGCAGCTATAGTTTATGCCTTGAAGATTTGGCGGCCCCATTTGTACGATGTCCCATGTGAGATCTACACCGATCACCAGAGTTTATAACATCTGTTCAAACAGATGGATCTTAACTTGCATCATCAAAAGTGGTTAGAGTTGCTTAAGGACTATGATATCACCATTCTATATCATCCTAGGAAGGCCAATATGGTGGTCACTACCTTGAGTCGTGGGGCAGAGAGTTTGGGTAGTCTAGCCTATCTACCAGCAACAGAGAGGCCAATGGCAATTGATGTTCAGGACTTGGCCAACTAGTTTGTTAAATTGGATGTTTCTGAGCCGAGCCGAGTTTTGGCTTGTGTGGTTTCTCAGTCTTCTCTTTATGATTGTATCAGAGGCTTCAGTATGATCACCCCATCTACTTGTCCTTAAGGACACGATTCAGCACAGTGATGCTAAAGAAGTCACTTTTGCAGATGATGGTGCATTGCGGATGCAGGGCAGGCTATGTGTTACCAATATAGATGGTTTGTGTGAGTTAATTCTCTAGGAGGCTCACAGTTCGCGGTACTCCTTTCATCCAGGTTCCGCGAAGATGTGTTAGGACATGAGGTAGCATTATTAGTGGAGGATGTAACGACCTGACCGGTCGTTTTAAGAATTCACATCTCGATCCCCTATTAACCGCTTCCCTATGTTTTTTCTGCTATTTTGATTCTCCGAGATGTTTGGTTTTGAGTTTCGGAGTGATTCGGGACACTTAGTCCCTAAATGAGAGCTTAAGTGTTAGAAATTTGACCCTAGACGAGACATTGTAAAGACGGCCTCGAAAGGGAATTTTGATTGTCCTGTTAGCTCCGTTAGGTCATTTCGGGTTTAAGAGCATGTTCGGATTGTATTTTGGAGGACCGTAGCTAATTTAGCTTTGAAATACCGAAAGTTGAATTTTTGAAGTTTCCGATTCGATAGTGAGATTTTGATCCGAGGGTCAGAATGGAATTTCAGAAGTTGGAATAGCTCCGTAGGGTTGAATGTGACATGTGTGCAAAATTTTAGGTCATTCGGATGATGTTTGATAAACTTTTTGATCGAAAGCGTAGTTGAGAGTTTTTTTGAAGTTCTTAGGCTTGAATCCAATGCAAATTTAGTGTTTTCATGTTGTTCAGAGTATTCCGAAGGTTGGAACAAGTTTAAATGATGTTATGGGATATGTTGGTGTGTTTGGTTGAGGTCGTGAGGGCCTCGGGTGTGTTTCGGGTGGTTAAACAGATCAAATTATATGTTAAAAAGTTGCAGATTTTAGCTTCAACTCTGTTGTGGGTTTTTCTTCATTGCGATCGTGTGAGAAGGCTCACGATCGCATAGAGCTTTCTCAGGGGGTCATCCAAGTTATTCTTCGCGTTCGCGTAGACAGGGCTGCGATTGCGTAAGTGTATGTTTCTGTGTATCAGGATCGCGTGGTCTTATTCACGATCGCGTAGTTATAAGACTCTTAGCATCACGTTCGTGTGGCTATTTACGCGATCGCATAGAGTGAAATTTGAGGCCAGAAGATTTTGTGCTTTCAATTGCGAAGAGTTTTTCGCGATCGCGATTAAGTAAATTAAAAAGTTGGGCAGTGTTTTATAGCCCAATCCGCGGCCCTTCTTCATTTTTCCACCATTTTGAACGGGGTTGAAGCTTTTGAGGGAGATTTTTTAGGAAACCAAAGGGTAATCACTTGCAGGTAATATTCTTGAAATTATAACTCGTTTATATGTGATTAAAGGTCTAATTAGTGGTAAAAAAATTGGGGGAAAATGAGTGCAAAATGGGTAACTAGGGTTTGAGATTAAGAGACCTTAAAATGGGTATTTGAGGGGCCAATTGGACTCCGATTTAAACGTTCTTGATATGTATAGACTCGTGAGAATATGAGGATGTGAAAATGTTAATTTTACCCGATTCTGAGATGTGAGTCCGAGGGGCATTTTGGTTATTTTACCTAACTTCGCGTATTAGCTTGGAATTTGTTTGTAGAATCAGTTACTTGAAGTGTTATTCACATTATGCAACTGAATTAAATAGGTTTGGTCCACTTGGAGTCAAGTAATCGTGGCAAGAACGTGGTTTTGGGTTGATTCTGAGACGGTTCGAGGTAAGTGGCTTGTCTAACCTTGTGTGGGGGAACCTCCCCTTAGGATTTGGTTTGTTGATAATTAAAATGCCTTGTACGTGAGGTGACGAGTGTGTAATTGTGCTAATTGTTGAAAATTCAGTTTTCTTTAAGTATTTCAATTGTGTTTCTTTTTCATGTTCATACCATGTGTAATTTAAGCCTGCTATTAGCCTAGGAAAGAATGTTTAATTGACTTAATTGCCTTACTTGATCAATTTTCCTTATTTGGATTATGTGCAACATGCTAGGTTAGAAATATCTATTTTACTTTGGTATGGAAAATTGAATTGAATTGAATATTTTTTGTGCTGTTACTGTATGTTTACTTTGGGGATTACGAGCGATATCCCGATAGATCCACCCCTGTATATTTACATTTGGGGACTACGGATCGAGATTTTCGGTAAATCCCCAGCGCATTATGAGTAGGACTACGGGACGACATCCGAGAGATCCACTGGACATTTACATTTGGGGGCTACACGACGGTATTCTGGTAGATCCCCGGGTTGCTGGTATTTACGTTTGGGGGATACAGGATGGTATCATGGTAGATCCCCGTTTTGCTGGATATTTATATTTGGGGGTTATAGGACGGTATCCTGTTAGATCACTAGTTGTTATCTCTACGTTGAGCTATATTTTTTTCCTGTGATTACTTTGTTTCTGTTAAAGTTGTTGTTGTTCTTCTATCCTGTGTAACCTTTTACTGTTGCACTTAAGTATACTGTCTCATTCTACGCTGTTATTATATCTTGCATTTCCTTTAACCTCAGAAGGTCCCCGACCTTCCTCGTCACTACCCGACCGTGGTTAGGCTTGGCACTTACTAAGTACCGTTGTGGTGTACTCATGCCCTTCCTACGCATGTTTTTCATGTGTTGATCCAGATACTGTGACTCAGACTCATCACGTTTGAGGCGAGGCATTTGTAGAGACTCCGAGGTATATCTACCGCGTCCGCAGACCGAAGAGTCCCCTTCTACTCTTCCCTTAAGTGTTAGCCTTTATGTATTTTCTTTCTTGTTAAGATATTCTGGAGTTAGATACTTATAGACATTCAAAAGCTTGTGATCATGAGATTCCGGGTTTTGGGAGATGTTATCAATTTCAAGAGTTGATATTGTATATGCCGAGCGGTATTTCAAATACTGTTTTATTTCACTATTTTGGTTTTTAATCATTTCTTCCGCAAATTTTGTTTATTTTCTGCATTGTTAGGCTTACCTAGTCGTAGAGATTAGGTACCGTCATGATGGTTCACGGCGGACAGACCGGGGTCGTGACACATTAGTATCAGAGATCTAGGTTCATAAGATTCATGAATCACAAGTCAGTTTATTAGAGTCTCGTAGATTGGTATGGAGACGTCTGTACTTATCTACGAGATGCTATGTAACCGTTAGGAAACTTCCACTTCCTTTGATTTCCCTATCATGCGAGATTTTTTGACATCACAATCCTATACCTCTGTCTTCCATTCTCTCACAGATGGTGGGAACACGTGCTACCGAAGGTGACCAAACACCTGCGCCCCCTGCGAGAGCCATTAGAGGTCGAGGCCGGGGTAGAGGCCAAGGATGCACACGCGGTGCAGCCAGAGCACCCGTGCGAGCTGCCACTGAGGTGCCACCAGTAGTTCCAGCCAGAGTCCAGGCATCTGATATGCTAACTGCTACTACTACTACAACACTTTAGGGGACCATAACACAGTTCCTGAGCATGTTTGGTACATTGGTTCAGGCGGGATAAATTCGGTTGTACCAGCTACTTCACAGATCGGAGGAGGGACCCAGACTCTTTTCGTCCCCATTCCAGAGCATTGAGTTCCTATTGGTCAGGTTCTAGGTGTCATGGCGATACAGCTTGTGGTCCCAGTTCAGCGGGTGGTGAGGATCTCTCGCCGAGTAGAGGACATATGGGTCTAGGAGGAAGAGACCATATGAGGTCAAGAGAGAGAGTATAGGGAGGCAAGGAGACCTCGTATACCGGAAAGATCCACTAGCTCTTATTTTCGAGGAAGAGTACGGCATGGTAGAGGTTTTGTGGGTCAGCCAGCTCAGTTTGCGTTTTAGGTTTCGCACAATATTTTAGGTGTTCAGGGGTCTTAGAGCACCTGTACCACACAGTTTCCACTGCCACATCAGGAGCGAGGCTATTTTGAGTGTGGTGACATATGCCGCATGGTGAGGAATTGTCCTAGATTAGGGAGGGGTGCACCTCCACAGACTTCTCAGCCACAGCATCCTCTACAGAGTATCCAGGCTAAGATTCCAGCACCAGTTATTACCTTTCTTGTCTGTACCGAGGCTATCGCCTCTAATTCTATCATCACATGTACTATCTTGGTCTGTCACAAAGATGCACCGGTTCTATTCGATCCTGGCTCCACTTATTCTTATGTGTCTTCTTATTTTGCCCCGTATTTTGGAGTATCTAGGGATTCTTTGAGTTCTCCTGTTTATGTTTCTACTCCTGTTGGAGATTCTCTTGTTGTAGACCATATTTATCAGTCGTGTTTGATTGCATTTAGTGGTTTTGAGACTAGCACTGATTTATTATTGCTCAGCATGGTTGACTTTGGTGTTATTCTGGGCATGGACTGGTTGGCACCCTATTATGATATTCAAAATTGTCATGCCAAAATCGTGATGCTAGCTATGCCAGGTGCACCGCATGTTGAGTGGAGGTATGCCTTAGATCATACTTCCAGTAAAGTTATTTCATTCCTTAAGGCTCAGCGTATGGTTGAGAAGGGGTGTGACGCATATCTAGCTTATGTGAGAGATGTCAGTATTGATACCCCTGTAGTTGATTCCATCGCTGTGGTACGAGATTTCCCTGATGTGTTTCCAGCTGAACTTTCGGGCATGCCGCTCAATAGAGATATTGATTTTGGCATTAATTTGTTGCCAGGCACTCAGCCCATTTCTTTTCAGCTGTACCATATGAATCCTCCTGAGTTGAAATAGTTGAAGGGGCAGTTGCAGGAATTTCTTGATAAGGGTTTCATTCGGCCCAGTGTATCACCAGAAGGGTGCTCCATTCCAGTGGACAGAAGAGTGTGAGGCGAGCTTTCAGAAGCTCAAGACAACTTTGACTACAGCCCCAATTTTGAAATTGCCTACAGGTTCGGGGTCTTATACTGTCAATTTTGATGCCTCGAGGATTGGCCTTGGAGCGGTATTGATGTAGGACGATAGGGTGATTGCCCATGCGTCCAAACATTTGAAAGTTTACGAAAATAATTATCCTGTCCATGACCTTGGGTTAGCTGCCATTGTTCACACCATGAAGATCTGGCATCATTATTTGTACGATGTTCTTTATGAGATTTATATTGATCATCGAAGTTTGCATCATCTGTTTAAGCAGAAGGATCATAATTTGCGCAAGAGGAGGTGGTTAGAGCTGCTGAAGAAATTTGATATCATTATTTTAATCACCCAGGAAAGGCCAATGTGGTGGACGATTCTCTGAGTCGCTGGGCAGAGAGTTTGGGGAGTTTGGCTTATTTACCAGCAGCTGAGAGGCCCATGGCGATGGATGTTCAGGTCTTAGTCAGTCAGTTTGTGAGAATTAGACCTTTCAGAGTCAAGTCAGGTTCTAGCTTATGTGGTTTCTCGGTCTTCCTTATTTGATCGTATCAGGGAACGTTAGTATGATGATCTTCATTTTCTTGTCCTAAAGGACGAGGTTCAACATGGTGATGCCAGAGATGTGAATATTGGTGATGATGGGGTATTGAGGATGCGGGGTTGGATTTGTGTACCCAATGTTGATGGGCTTTGGGAGTTGATTCTAGAAGAGGCCCATAGTTCGTGATATTCCATTCATCCAAATGCTGTGAAGATGTATTAGGATTTGAGACAATACTATTGGTAGAGGCGGATGAAGAAAGATATAGTTGGATTTGTATCTCGGTGCCTTAATTGTTAGCATGTGAAGTATGAGCACCAGATACCGAGTGGATTGCTTCAGCAGATAGAGATTCTAGAGTAGAAGTGGGAGCGAATCACCATGGAATTCATATCTTGGCTCCCACGGACTTTGAGGAAGTTCGATGCCATTTGGGTTATTAGGGATCGACTGACCAAGTCTGCGGAATTTTTTTTCCTGTGTGTGTTACCTATTCTTCGGAGCGGTTGGTGGAGATTTACATTCGGGAGATCTTTCGTCTACATGGTATTCCAGTTTCCATCATCTCAGATAGAGGTACTAAGTTCACATCACGGTTCTAGAGAGCCGTACAACATGAGTTAGGTACTCGGTTGGAGTTGAGCACAACATTTCACCCTCAGACGGACAGACGGTCTGAGCACAATATTTAAATTTTTGAGGATATTCTTCGTGCTTGTGTGATTTAGTTTGGAGGGTCTTGGTATCAGTTCTTGCCATTGGCAGAGTTTGGCTATCAGTCCAGCATCTAGATGGCGTCGTATGAGGCTTTATATAGTAGGCAGTGCAGATCCCCGGTGGGTTGATTTGAGCCAAGTGGGGCTAGATTATTGGGCACAAACCTGGTTCAGGATGCTTTGGAGAAGGTCAAGGTGATTCAGGATAGACTCCATATAGACCAGTCTAGACAAAAGAGTTATGCGCACCGGAAGGTTCGTGATGTTTCCTACATGGTTGGAGAGCAGGTTCTACTTCGAGTTTCGCCTATGAAGGGCGTTATGAGATTTAGGAAGAAAGGGAAGCTGAGTCCAAGGTTTATTAGCCCTTTTGAGATATATAGGCGTGTTGGAGAGGTTGCTTATGAGTTTGCCTTACCTCTTAGCCTGGCAGGAGTTCATCCGGTATTTTATGTTTTGATGCTCTGGAGGTATTATGGAGACCCATTGCACGTGTTGGGTTTCAGTTCAGTCCAGTCGAACAAGGAGCTAACTTATGTTGGAGAGCCAGTGGCGATATTGGACAGGAAAATTCAAAAGTTGAGGTCAAAGAACATTGCATCTGTGAAGGTTCAGTGGCGGGTCAGCCGGTCAAGGAGGAGACTTGAGCGACCGAGCAGGATATGTGCAGCCGTTACCCTCATCTTTTCACTACTTCAGGTATGTCTCTATGATTGTTCGAGGATGAACGAATGTTTAATTGTGGGAGGATGTAATGAACCGACCGTTCGTTTAAAGAATTCACGCCCCGACCCCTATTAATTTCTTCCCCATGTTTGTTTCTGCTATTTTGATTTGTCTAGATGTTTGGTTTTGAGTTTCGGAGTATTTTGGGACACTTAGACCGTAAATAAGAGCTTAAGTGTTAGAAATTTGACCATAGTCAGAACATTGTGAAATATGCCTCCGACTAGAATTCTGATGGTCTCATTAGCTCTGTTCGGTGATTTTGGGTTTAGGAGCGTGTTCGGATTGTGTTTTGGAGGTCCGTAGCTAATTTAGGCTTGAAATGCCGAAAGTTGAATTTTGAAATTTTTGGTTCGGTAGTGAAATTTTGATCCGAGGATCGAAATGGAATTCCGTTAGTTGGAATAGCTTCGTAGGGTTGAATGTGACGTGTGTGCAAAATTTCAGGTCATTCAGACGAGGTTTGATAGACTTTTTGATCGAAAGCGTAATTGAGAGTTTTTTTGAAGTTCTTAGGCTGAATCCAATAAAAATTTGGTGTTTTGATGTTGTTTTGAGCATTCCGAAGGTTGGAACAAGTTTGAATAATGTTATGGGATATGTTGGCATGTTTCATTGAGTACCGAGGGCCTCGGGTGACTTTCGGGTGGTTAAACGGATCAAATTACAGGTTTTAGCTTTAGTTCTGTTGTAGGTTTTTCTTTATCATGATCGCTTGATGAGGCTGGCGATTGCGTAGAACTTTCTCGGGGGGTGGGGGGAGGCATCCATGTTATTCTTCGTGTTTGCGTAGACAGGGCTGCGATCGCGTGAGTGTAGGTTTCTATGTATCGCGATTGCGTAGGTGTAAGACTCTGAGCATCGCGTTTGCGTGACTATTTATGCGATCGCATAGAGTGAAATTTGGAGCCAGCGGAGTTTGTGCTTGGCAATCGTGAGAGGTTTTCCGCGATCACGATTAAGTAAATTAAAAAGCTGGCCGGTGTTTTAATAGCCCACTCCGCGACCCTTCTTCATTTCTCCTCCATTTTTGAATAGGGTTGAAGATTTTGAGGTAGATTTTTGAGGAAACCAAAGGGCAATCACTTGGAGATAATATTCTTGACTTCATAACTCGTTTATATGTGATTAAAGGTCTAATTAGTGGTGAAAAATTAGGGAAAAATCAGTGCAAAATGGGTAATTAAGGCTTGAGATTAAGAGACCTTAAAATGAGTATTTGAGGGGCCAACTGAATTTCGATTTTAGTGTTCTTGATATGTATAGACTCGTGAGAGTATGGAAATTCTAAAAATATAAATTTTACCTGATTCCAAGACGTGGGCTCGAGGGACATTTTAGTCATTTTACCTAACTTCTCGTATTAGCTTAGAATTTATTTGTAAAATCAGATACTTGAAGTGTTATTTATATTATGCAATTGACTTGAATAGATTTGGGCCATTTGGAGTCGAGTACCCGCGGCAAGAACGTGGTTTCAGGTTGATTGTGAGCCGGTTCGAGGTAAGTGGCTTGTCTAACCTTGTGTGGGGGAACCTACCCTTAGGATTTGGATTGTTGATAATTGAAATACCTTGTACGTGAGGTACGAGTGCATACTTGTCCTAATTGTTGAAAATCCAGTTTTCTTTAAGTAATTTTAATTGTGTTTCTTTTTCATGTTCATACTACGTGTAATTTAAGTCTGCTATTAGCCCAGGGAAGCATGTTTAATTGACTTAATTGTGTTACTTGCTCAATTTTCCTTATTTGGATTATGTGCATCATGCTAGGTTAGAAATATCTGTTTTACTTTGGTATGAAAAATTCAATTGAACTGAATATTTTTCGTGTTGCTGCTATATGTTTACTTTGGGGACTACGGGCGATATCCCGGTAGATCCCCCATGCACATTTATATTTAGTGACTACGGATCGTGATTTCCGGTAGATCCCCGGTACATTATGAGTTGGGCTACGGGACGACACCTGGGAGATCCACTGGACATTTACATTTGGGGGCTATAGGACGGTATCCTGGTAGATCCCTGGGTTGCTGGTATTTACATTTGGGGCTACAGGACTGTATCCTGGTTGGTAGATCCCCGATTTGCTGAATATTTATATTTGGGGGCTGTAGGACGGTATCCTAGTAGATCCTTGGTTGTTACCTTTATGTTGAGCTTTATTTATTTTTTCGTGATTACTTTGTTTATGTTAAAGTTGTTGTTGTTCTTCTATCTTGTGTTACCTTTTACTGTTGCATTTAAGTATACTGTCTCATTCTACACTGTTATTATATCTTGTATTTCCTTTAACCTCAGTAGGGTCTTGACCTTCCTCGTCACTACCCGATCGAGGTTAGGCTCTACACTTACTCAGTACCGTTGTAGTATACTCATGCCCTTCCTACGCATATTTTTTATGTGCAGATTTAGGTACTGCGACTCACACTCATCATGCTTGAGGCGAGGCGTTTGTAGAGACTCCAAGGTATATCTGTCGCGTTCGCGAACCGAAGAGTCCCTTTCTACTCTTCCCTTAAGTAGTAGCCCTTATGTATTTTCTTTCTTATTTAGATATTCTGGAGTTAGATACTTGTAGACATTCAAAAGCTTGTGATCATGAGATTCCGAGTTTCAGGATGTATGCCGAGCTCATTTCAAGTACTGTTTTATTTCACTATTTTAGTTTTTAATTATTTCTTCCGCAAATTTTATTTATTTTCCGCATTGTTAGGCTTACCTAGTCGTAGAGACTAGGTGCCGTCACGATGGTTCACGGAGGGTGGACCGGAGTAGTGACAAAGAGAATAAAGAAGGACATAGTAGAGTATGTAGATTGGTGCCTAAATTGTCAGCAGGTGAAGTATGGACATCAACGAACATGTGGATTGCTTCAGAAGCTAGATATTCAAGAGTGAAAATGGGAGAGGACCACTGTGGATTTTGTTGTTGGGATCCTATAGACTCGGAGGAAGTTTGATGCAGTTTGGGTGATTGTGGATAGGTTGACTAAGTCGGCTCATTTACAATGGTGACTATTTATTCTTTTGAGCAGCTAGCTTGAGTGTATATCCGTAAGATTGTCAGGCTTCATAATGTGCCTGTTACACCCCATGCTTTCGTACATTTGTATGCCACAAGTAAATCGACGTAAGTTTGGGAATGCGATTTATTTTAGATTTGTAAATATCATGCTATTTAAAACAAGGGATAAGTAAATTTGTGAATGTAAGAGGGTAAGCAAATCGAAAAAAATGAGTTTCGTCGATGTTTGACTTTTTTGGATAAATTACAGCCCGAGCTAAAATACCGAATATTTATGGACTAGTACCATACAAGGTACTATATGGTCATGATAGTAAGGTATACAAAGTATATTAAAAGTGAGTATCGTTTTATGTAATTTAAGATAATTTTTAATTATGTGGGTAATTGATTAATAGAAAATTAACCATTTAATTAAGAAATATTTTGGATAAGATCAACCCTTCCCACGTGACAACACCCGTCAAATACCCAAGTATGACTCTTAAGTTAAATAGAAGTATGGCAAGAATTGAGAAATTGACAGCGTCTTCTAACGTGAATCCATGCAAGGCTATTGAAAGTAAAGTGTTTCAAGAAAAAGAATGTTCATCAAAGTTTTATGGAGTTTGGTTATGGTATTGGTTTGTTCTTGAAAAATATAGTGCTGCTCATTTCCCAATTTAAATAAGGATAAGGTATAATTGAGGAACAAAGACACTAAGAAAGTGCTTCAAACAGTTGCAGGTTGTGTATCTAGCAGAGCATTTACATCAATTATAATAGACTGCATAAAGTTCTATGAACCAAACAGCTCATGGTGAACTCTTAAAAAATTCCAAATAGCAGTATTCATCGGGTTCCAAATGCTTCTCTTTCTTGTTCAGAAATTTTCTGTGCCAACAAGCAAAAACTAAGAAGTGGTTGGTGGAGTTATCCAATGGATTCCTGTCACGACCCCAATCCCGGTCGTGATGGCGCCTAACACAACTGCTAGGCAAGCCCGACCATTTACACTCTCAACCCGAGCATGAAGCTCAAAACCAATTATTTGAATATCATTAATAGCAATAAAGCTTAAAGTATAAACTGATAGATAGAAATAAGCTGAATATCATGATAATACGGAATAAACTCCCAAAGACCTGGGGATCATGAGTCTAGAGCCTCTAACGATACAGTGTAATAAGACTCCCATAATACATAGTTTCAAAACTGCAGAAAGATAACAAAAGGGTTAGGGGAGGAGTCGGGTCCTGCGGACGTCAGGCAGCTACCTCGACAACTCCGAAAATGCTTTGAAGACAGCAAAAGCTCAGCTAAACTCCCGAGGTACCTGGATCTACACACATGGTGCAGGGAGTAAAGTGAATACTTTCAACTCAGTGGTAATAGACATGTATAATGACTGATAGTAAGAAATCCCGAAAATACAACAATGTGAAGCTAAAACCAGTACTCCTACACATTTAATAGTGTAATAACAACAAGTAGAGACAGATAAAGCAGATAGATGTCAATGCATGGATGCAATGCAAATGCACATGACCGCTGCGGCGTACAGCCTGATCCATTTGGGTACCCGCGCTCACTGTGGGGGTTCAGACTCTGGAGGGGCTCCTACAGCCCAAGCGCAATATCATCGTAGCATTCACTGCGGCGTACCGCCCGATCCACAATCAGTCCAATTATATGCATGCAAGCCACACGGGCACAGTCAAACTTACCATTTTTAGTTCCAATTATCAGAAATTATAAATTAAGTGGATAAAACCTTAGAATTTACTAGCCATTTTGAGATAGTGTTTAACTCAAGACTGATATCATGAAAACATGCTAAACATCATGGAAACAGTGATAATAATCCCTACGGGATCCAAAAAAATTGGCATACAGCCCAAATATAACCATAACCATCCAAGTAGGAGGTTTGTCAACTAATTTCTAGCCAATAACACAGTAGGAACATCATTCGGTAGGACTAAGCCATAGTCCCCAATCATAATCGACCCCGCACTCACCGTAGAGTACGTGTCTCGCCTCAATATAGCGTCACAGTATGATATACCGGGGTTTCAAACCCTCAGGTCATCATCTACATCTATTACTCACCTCAAACCGGCCACAAAACTAGTCCGCTATGCCTTTTCCTCTCGAATCTGTCTCCTCGTGTGTCGAATCTAGTCAAAACCACAACGAATACATTACAATAGGCTAATGGAACATAACCCAATTGAAAGAACTCGAAAAACACCCAAAAATACGAAGTTGGCAAAACCCGAGCCCCGGGCCCACTTCTCGAAAAATTACGAAATTTATATCACCGGAATCCTTGTCTCTCCACGAGTCCGTACATATAAAATACACAAGAATCGGAGACCATTTGACCCCTCAAATCATCATTTCAAACCTTCTTAGGTTTCAAGTCCTAACCTCAATTTTTACCCTTTAATTCCTTGAATTTCAGTGTTTAAATCCTTGTTTTTACACCATAACAACATTATTCGAGTCTACAAAATTCATACCTGATGGAATACCCTTCGAATCCTCTCCAAATCGCCCAAAATCGCCTCTTCCCGAAGTCTAAAATATTTTCTTATCTTCTGAAATTCGCGAACATTGTTCATTAAACACAGTCCAGATTTTCGCTTCTGCGGTTCCCTTGACCGCTTCTGTGGTATTGCTTTCGCGCCCAATTATCCGCTTCTATGGTTTTTCACTTAATTTCCCATGACCGCTTCTGCAACACAGAAACATGTTTCTGCGGATCCCTAAGTCCGCTTCTGCGGTCAATACTCTGCTCCTGCGGCCCCGCTTATGCGGACCAAGTTCCGCTTCTGCGGAACTTCACCACCCAAGCCAAACTCGCTTCTGCGCTCCTTCATCCGCTTCTACAGAACCGCTTCTGCGGTCCATTACCGCAGAAGCGGAAATACCAGCTGACAGCAAAACAAACCTGAAGCCAAATTCAAAAACTTCTCATTTTAACACCCGTTCTCACCCCGAGGCCCCCGGGACCTCAACCAAGAGCGCAAACATGATCTAATACCTTATTCAAACTTGCTCGAATCATCAAATCACTATAGTTAACTTCAAAATCATCAAATTTCACCAAATCAAAGCCTAAGTTTGTTAAAAACTTCTGAATTTCACATTCGATCAAAAACCCAACCAAACGATGTCCGAATGACCTGAAAATTTGCAGACATATCCAAAATCACCTAACGAAGCTACTACAACTCTCGGAATTCCATTCCGACCCTCGGATCAAAAACTCACCTATCAACCGGAATTCGCCAAAATTCAAACTTTGCCAATTCAAACCTAATTCTACATCGAACCTCCAAATTCGATTCCGATCACACTCCTAATTCACAAATCATCCCCCGAAGCTAACCGAACCACCGGAATTCACATCCGAGCCCTCTAACCACATAGTCAACTTCCGATTGACTTTTCTAAAACAATCTTTCTTCTAAGAGGCTAAATGCCTCATTTCCAACTAAAACCAACTCAATTCCACCCGATCAACTTAAATATCGATATTGAAACATAAGGCAACATAATATTGGGGAAATGGGGCGGTAACTCATGTGACGACGGAACGGGTCGTCACATCTTCCCCAACTAAAACAAACGCTCATCCTCGAGCGGGTCAAGAAACATACCTGGAGTGTCAAACAAGTGAGGATATTCTGCATCTCCCGCTCGGTCTCCCAAGTAGCCTCCTCCACGAGCCGACCTCTCCACTGAACCTTCACCGAAGCTATATACTTTGACCTTAATCTCCGAACCTGACGACCCAAAATAGCCACTGGCTCTACATCATAGGTCAAATCATCATCCAAATGAACTGTACTGAAGTCCAACACATGAGATGGGTCCCCAACATACTTCCAGAGCATAGATAAATGGAATACCGGATGAACTCCCGATAGGCTGGGTGGCAAAGCAAGCATATAGGCCACCTCCCCAATCCTCCTATGTATCTCAAAAGGGCCAATAAACCTCGGACTCAGCTTTTCTTACTTTCCAAATCTCATGACGCCCTTCATAGGCGAAACCTTCAGCAAGACCTTCTCGCCCACCAAATAAGATACATCTCGGACCTTCCGGTTCGCATAACTCTTCTGACGCGACTGAGCTGTGCGAAGTCTCTCCTGAATCACCTTTACCTTTATCTAAAGCATCCTGGACCAACACTGTCCCCAACAACCTAGCCTCGCCGGGCTCAAACCAACCAACCGGAGATCTACACCGTCTCCCATATAAAGCCTCATATGGCGCCATCTGAATGCTGGATTGGTAGCTGTTGTTGTAAGCGAACTCTAAAAGAGGCAAGTAATCATCCCAAGAACCTCCAAAGTCAATAACACAGGCATGCAACATGTCCTCCAATATCTGAATGGTACGCTCGGACTGCACATCCGTCTGAGGATGAAACGCTGTGCTCAACTCTATCTGTGAACCCAACTCTCGCTGAAAAGTCCTCCAGAACTAAGAGGTAAACTGAGTACCCCTATCTGATATAATAAAAAT
>MU671743.1:96117-124790 GCA_026770625.1 Nicotiana glauca | reverse complement strand
ACCTGATGGAATCCCCTTCGAATCCTCTCCAAATCGTCCAAAATCGCCTCTTCCCGAAGTCTAAAATGTTTTCTTATCTTCTGAAATTCGCGAACACTGTTCATTAAACACAGTCCAGATTTTCGCTTCCGCAGTTTCTCTAACCGCTTCTGTGGTATCGCTTCCGCGCCCAACTATCCGCTTCTGCGGTTTTTTAGTTAATTTCCTACGACCGCTTCTGCGACACAGAAACACATTTCTGCGGATCCCTAAGTCCGCTTCTGCGGTCAATACTCCGCTCATGCGGCCCCGCTTATGCGGAACTTCACCACCCAAGCCAAACTCGCTTCTTCGCTCCTTCATCCGCTTCTGCAGAACCGCTTCTGTGGTCCATTTATGCAGAAGCGGAAATAC
Organism: Nicotiana glauca; assembly: GCA_026770625.1. Taxonomy (NCBI): domain Eukaryota; kingdom Viridiplantae; phylum Streptophyta; class Magnoliopsida; order Solanales; family Solanaceae; genus Nicotiana; species Nicotiana glauca. The sequence continues at coordinate 124,397 of MU671743.1, read as the reverse complement.
CAGCTGACAGCAAAACAAACCTGAAGCCAAATTCAAAAACTTCTCGCTTTAACACCCGTTCTCACCCCGAGGCCACCGGGACCTCAACCAAAAGCGTGAACATGATCTAATACCTTATTCAAACTTGCTCAAATCATCAAATCACTATAGTTAACTTCAAAATCATCAAATTTCACCAAATCAAAGCCTAAGTTTCTTAAAAACTTCCGAATTGCACATTCGATCAAAAACCCAACCAAACGATGTCCGAATGACCTGAAAATTTGAAGACATATCCAAAATCACCTAATGAAGCTACTACAACTCTCCGAATTCCATTACGACCCTTGGATCAAAATCTCACCTATCAACCAGAATTCGCCAAAATTCAAACTTTGCCAATTCAAGCCTAATTCTACACCGAACCTCCAAATTTGATTCCGATCACACTCCTAAGTCACAAATCATCCCTCGAAGCTAACCGATCCACCAGAATTCACATCCGAGCCTTCTAACCACATAGTCAACTTTCGGTTGACTTTTCTAAAATAATCTTTCTTCTAAGAGGCTAAGTGCCTCATTTTCAACTAAAACCAACTCAATTCCACCCGATCAACTCAAATATTGATATTGAAACATAAGGCAACATAATATGGGGAAATGGGGCGGTAACTCACGTGACGACGGGCCGGGTCGTCACAATTCCCAACACTAAAAAACAAGGACCTTAACTAATATAATGTGATTGTGTAATGGAGAAATAGATGATTTGCATCTTTGAAATGTTCCTCGCATATTGGACACCTACTACAAAGTGTATGCCCCTTCCTCTGAAGAATTTGAGTTAGTGATACGTTCTACTTTGAGGAAAAAAGACCATTATGTCTTAAAAGACATGAATTACCATCTCCATTTTGATAAAGTGAGATTTCAAGAAAAACAGCTCAGGTATGTTAAGACTATTCCTTCTTTCTTTTTTGAATAATTTATACGACACAAGTGAAACGAGCAAATGCACAACTTCTATAAATTACTCTATTCGTAGAAATGCTAGAGATGTGTATATTCTTATTCTCCCATGTGTCATATTATTCTATCATCTGTTCATGGGTCTCAGAAATAAGTAAGTTGGTAAATTTTATTTCATGACATTAATCAGAGGCATAATGGCCTTATGACGTACCGAGAGATTTTATTAACGTATTTTATATGCATTTCATGCATTTATACATGCATATTGACCCATTATTAGATGGCGAAATATATATATATATATATATATATATATATATATATATATATGGGAAAGTTTATGGAGTTATATATGCACCATCACCTGATCAACTGCTATATGTTGATGATTTTTCCCACTGTGGCTGAGATGATATGATGGGATGCCCTCAGAGGCTTGATGATGTTATGACAACATGTACCTATGCATGACAAGACATCATACACATATGCATGGCACTATAATTATTTCATGAATTACAGAGTTATCCAGACTTATAGGTTGAGTCATTTACTCTATATTTCTTCCATGTCTGTTATGTACTTATTTATGTGCCTTACATACTCGGTACATTATTTGTACTGACGTTCCATTTTGCCTGGAGACGCTGTGTTTCATACCCGCAAGTCCCGATAGACAGGTTGCGAGCCCTCCATGTAGCGAATAAGCTCAGAGGAAGATGTTGGTGCGCTTCATTTGCTTCGGAGTTGCTTGTTTGGTTAGTATAATTTAGAAGTGTATTGTTTGGTATGGTGGGACTCTGTCCCGCCTTTATGAAAATTATATATTCTTAGAGGCTTGTAGACAGATATCATGTACGTAAAATCTTGTATGGCCTTGTCGGCATATGTTTAGTACACGATTGGTTATTTTGGTCTAATAAGCTTGTATGTCTTATGTATAAGTTGGTATCATATGTTGTATTCTACTTATCTCACGACAGCCTCTCTAGCTCACTTACCTATGATAGTGTGATCAAAAGATACGTTACGTAGGTACTCGGTTGAGTAAGGTACCGGGGTCGCGGCCTATCAGTTTGGATCATGATAGTGCCGATATCTATCATCTCTAACTGGGGTACGCAGTTTACATCAAAATTTTGGAGAGCCGTATAGCATGAGTTAGGTACTCAAGTTTAGTTGAGCATAGCATTTCACCCTCAGACGGGCGGTCCAAAGGCACTATTTAGATACTGGATGATATTCTCCGTGCATGTGTGATGGAGTTTAGGAGCTCTTGGGATCAGTTCTTTCCACTTTCGGAGTTTGCCTACAACAACAGCTACCAGTCAAGCATTCAGATGGCCCTGTACGAGGCTTTGTATGGTAGACGGTGTCAGTCTCTAGTGGGTTGGTTTGAGTTGGGCGAGGCTAGGCTATTGGGTATAGACTTGGTTTGGGATGCTTTGGAAAAGGTTAAATTGTTTCAGGATCAACTTCGTATAGCCCAATCAAGACAGAAGAGTAATATAGATCGGAAGGTTCGTGATGTCGCATTCATGGTTGGGGAATGGGTCTTAATCCGGCTTTCGCCTATGAAGGGTGTTATGAGGTTCGGAAGAAAGGGCAAGATGAGCCCTAGGTTTATTGGCCCATTCAAGGTGTTGCAGCGAGTTGGGGAGGTTGCTTATGAGCATGCCTTGCCTCCCAGTTTATCGAGAGTTCATCCAGTATTTTATGTTTCTATGCTCCAAAATTATCATGACGATCCATCTCATGTATTATATTTTAGCTCAATCCAGTTGGACAAGGATTTGTATTTTCTTAAGGAGCCGGTGGCCATTTTGGACAGACAGGTTTGAAAGTTGAGGTCAAATAACATTGCTTCGGTGAAGGTTCAGTAGATGGGATAGATAATCAAGGAGGTGAAATAGGACAACCAGCATGATATGCATTGCCGTTATCCTCATATTTTCACCACTATAGGTATGTATCTATACTCGTTTGAGGATAAATGTTTGTTTTAAGACGGGGAGGATGTAACGACCCGGACAGTCATTGAGTATTAGCCCCGAACCCCTATTTATTGCTCCATCTATTTCATTTTATCTTTACTTGACTTGTCGGGGTGCTTGGTGTCCGGTTCGGGTGAGTTTCGAAGTGGAATGGGACACATAGTCCCTAAATTAGATGTTTAAGTCGTAGGAGTTGACCGTAGTTTGGCTTATGTGAAGAGGGATCTGAAATGGGGGTTTTACGGTTCCAATAGCTCTATATGGTGATCTTGGTCTTCGGAGCATGTCTGGATGTTGATTTGGATGTCTGTAGGTCGTTTCGCGTAAATCGGCAAAAGTTGGAAAATTGAAAGATTTTTAGAAAAGTTTGACCTGGAGTGGATCTTTTGATATCGGGGTCAGATTTCAATTCCAAAAATGGAGTAGGTCTGTAATGTCAAATGTGACTTGTGTGCGGATTTTGAGGTCAATCGGACTTGACTTGATAGGGTTTGGCATCGAACGTAGAAGTTAGATGTTCAAAATCTCATTAAGCTTGAATCGATGTGCAATTCATGGTTTTAGCAGTGTTTGATGTGATTTGATGGCTCGACTAAGTTCATATGATATTTTAGAAATTGTTGCTATAATTGGTTGAGGTCCCGAGGGTCTCGGGTGTGATTCGGACCATGTTCGGCGCATTTCAGAACTTGAAGACTGTTGGTTTTTGCTGGTGATGATTTCCTTATATGCGATCGCGCGAGGAGGATCTTGATTACGAGGGTCATAATGGTAGTTAGGGAATTCGCTCGTCGCATTTGCATAGTAAGGGTCACGATCACGGCAGTGTTGAAGCTTGTGCTTCGCAAACGCATAGGTAAGATCATGTTCGCGTATAAGGAGTTGAGGAAGAGGGTTCCGCACAGTTGTGCTTCGCGATCGTGTGGACGTGTTCGCAATCGCGTAGGCCTGGGTATTTGTTTATCCGCATGGTGCCAATCGCGTTCGCGAAGGTCATTTTGTTAGGCTATCTTATTTTGTTCTACGTGATCGCATGTGAAAGTTTCGCGATCTCTTAGTGTAAACACTTGGGCAGCAAAACTTAAATGTCAAAATCGAGGGTTATATGTCATTTTTTACCATTTGGACTTGAGAGCCCAGATTAAGGCAATACTTTTGGGAGATTTTCCGAGGTATTTTTAGGGTAAGACTTCCTAACTCGTTTTTGATTAAATTCTCTTAATCTATCATTGATTTTATAATTTTAATTAGGGATGTGAGTTGAAAATTTTGGAAGAACTTCTTAGAGCGATTTTTGGGGATTTGAACGAGATTTTGGTATCGGATTTGCGTAACTTTTGTATGGTTGAACTCAATATCGAATGGGTGTTTGATTTATGTAATTTTTGTTGGGTTCCGAGATGCGGGCTCGGATTGACTCTTTGGGGAGATTTTTTAATTCTTTGCCAAAATCATAATTTCATTATCTAGACGAGTTTCCTATAGTTATATATATAGTATGTAATTATTTTGGCTAAATTTGGACCGTTTGGAGTTGAAAAATCGAGGGATAGGCCTTCTAATTGATTGATTTGATATGGTTTGAGGTAAGTGACTTGTCTAACCATGTGTGGGCAAAATTTTCCTTAAGATTTGGTACTGTTGTAACAATTTGTGATATATAAGGGCCGCATACACGAGGTGACCAGTGCGTACACTGACTAAATATTGAAATTCCGATTTTTGCTAAATAGTTTCCTTTTCATTCCTTAATTGAGTTACTTTAGCATGTGTGGTCATCATGTGTTAGCCTAATTTCACATGTAAACTTGGCTTATCTCTTATTTGCAACTTGTATTGCATGCTTAGTTGAATTATCTATTTTTCTTGAGTCCATATTCATTACTTAACTGTGTGATTCGTTACTTGAAATTGCTATCCTTAAAATATTTTTGTTTCAATTATTGTGTTTTGGTTTTCGTGATTATTGTTGAGATGATTGTTTGGTTGTGGTATGAGATGTCTACCGTACGGATTGTTATTGTGGCACGAGGTTTCTTCCGTGCGAGTTATTATTGTGGCACAAGGTCTCTGTCGTGCGGGTTGTTATTGTGCAATGAGGACTCTACCGTGCGGATAGTTGTTGTGGCATGAGGTCTACTGTGCAAATTATTATTGTGGCACGAGGTTTCTGCCACGCGATTGTTATTATTTGATTGAGATTTCTGTCGTGCCTTTGTGATTATGGATAATCATGGGTGGTATAAGGAAAGAATGCAAGATATTTACTTTTGGGACTGCGAGGCAGTACCTCGGGAGCGCCCTTGTTGATTTCTCTATTTGTTGTATTGTTTGTTGTTGTTGTTCCTTAACTTGTAAGATTCTTGCTTCCTTCCATGTGGTAATTATTTTCTTTGATTCCTTGTTGTTACCTTCCGTAAATTTTTACTGTTTCACTTCCCTGTCATTTTATTATATCATTATTTCTCCTGCCTTGTTTCTTATTCTTTTCAGTAGGGCCCAGACCCGACCTCGTCACTACTCTACCAAGTTTAGCCTTGATACTTACTAGGTACCACTGTGGTGTAATTATACTAAACTTCTGCACATATTTTTTTGCAGATCCAGGTACATCCTATCAATCTCGATATTAGAGTGCTGCGCTGCTGCTTGGAGACTTCAAGGTACGCCTGCCCGCGTTCGCAGGCCTCGGAGTCCCCTTCTATCCCATATTTTCCCAGTTCCCTTTATTTTTCTTGATAGAGATGATGTATAGGATTGTGCAACATTGTATCTAGGACTTGTGACTTATATCTGCCGGATTTTGGGAGTTATATTTTGAGCTTAAAAATTATTAATTCAATTATTCCGCATGCTTGTTAGGCTTACCTAATCTTAGAGATTAGGTGCCGCCACGACATCCTACGGAAAAAATTTGGATTGTGATAGTATGAGCCACGTGTTTATAAATCAAAATCGGTCAAAAGCTATAAATTAATTTTCAAGTTCGAATTTATGACTTTTCCGCTAATAATAAGCATATTTTTACTATTTTATTTTCACATTTATTTTTTATATCTTGATTCTCGTATTGCCCTGTCCCACCCTACCCCTCGCCCCATCCTAAAAAAACCTCATCTCGTCCTCCCTTCCTATTGTTTTAATTATTTTAACATAAAAAGTATTTTCTTTTAATACTTCTATATGACAATATAAATAATTCTCCTTTCAGTCCGCTTTAATTGATTGTTTAGTCTTTTTTGTGGTCCACAATATTTAATTTTTTCAGATATCAAGAACGAATTAATCTTTTTTTCTTTTAAAGTTGTCCTTGGTGTAAAAAGTTTTGGAATATAATTTATATTTTTATTGAACAAATTAAAGAGATAGTAAAGGTTAATTTGGCCAATTTAATTATTAATTAATGTTAAAAGATAAATTTTTTTAATTTGTGTGAAAATATCAAAAAAAAATTAAAGTTGACGGGAGGGTTTAGTATTTATTAGAGCAATTATATAAAATACCCATTGAGCTTAAAATAATTACTATTTCCTACCCATTTGAAAACTATTTACAATATATATCTACCAAATCAAAATTAATTACCCCTACCAACCCACCCATCCCAACTTTTTTTTTTTTTTTTTTTTCTGATATGGCTTAGCTTAGCTTGATTTGGCCTGGATTTGTTTGGCTTGGCTTGACTTCGCTTGAGTTGGCTCGGTATGACTTGAATTGGCTTGGTTTATACTCTCTCCATCTCATATTAACAGTCGTGGTTACCAAAAATAGTTATCTCAAATTACTTGTCATTTTAGAAGTTCAAGACAAAACTGATTATTTTTTCCCTCTTTTTACCCTTATTAATAATTGTTATTGAAGATGAAAATAACACATAAACAGAATAAATATTTAATGAAGAGAGATTATATCTTAAGCTATAAATAAAGATAAAATAATTTAATCCCTTTTCTAAACAATATTTCGTAAAGGACGTGTTATAAAGAAAGACGACACATAATATGAGACAGAGGAAATAGTAGCTTAGTTTGATTTCATTTGGCAGGCAGGCCGTAGAGGAGAAAAGTGATGGGCATGGGCGGGTAAATTCCGCCCCCCTCCCCCATAGATATTTGCTAAACTTTCACATGTATTTATTATAAAATATTAATATTAATATTAATTTCAACACTCGATGTTTGTAAATTAGCTGCTTTGAATCAATTAAGTTCGAAAAATTCTATTTATGGAGTATTCATTATAGTAAACTCCATGATAATTGTGGGGATGGAATTATACAAAAAGAGCGGGGGAAAAAAAAAGGGCATGTGGCAATTTGTTTGCATTCCCACAACATATAGCTAATTTTTTTTCGTTTAACCCTCCATACTCTCCATTTTATTTGAAATAGAGCTCATTATTTGCAATAAAATTAGACATCAAGATTTCCATTATTTGAAATAGAACTCTCCAATCCACGGAAACTTTGGCCACCACCAAAACCTTGTCCGCCACCAAAACGTATATCGCCGATTTGACCCCCGATGCCTCCGCCGCCGCCTCCTCCGATGGAAACTGATCCATCTCTGCCAATGCTTCCGCCTATCCCGACGCCTCCACCGCCGCCAATTGACCCAACTCCAGGAACAGTTATTGAACCCCCACCACCAATACCTCCTCCAATGTCTATACCGTCAGGACCCACATGTGCTCCACCGCCGCCTCCGCCGCCAATGCCGCCGGAAACTTGTGGAATATTATTCGGAAAACCAAAACCGATAAGCTTTCGAGCAGAAGTTGTATATATTAGAGTTCCCAAAATCAACAAAATCATAAAATTTGAAGCCATCTTCGGACGCGTTACTATAAATTGAAAGAATTAACTCTTTTGTGAGCTAAAGAAGATCCTTCGTTCTAAATTGAATGATCAACTTAGCTGCATACAGTAGTAGGTTTAACAAATTACTTTTATGAACATGTTGCAGTAATGACCAAGAATGGAGAAATATATAGTACAGTACTGAATTTATAACAAAATGAGTTCAATTTATGAATGTATCGAGTATGCAACTGCAGATTAAAGGAGGAAGACGAAACGGAAAATTTTCACCATTAATTGCATGTGTAATAAATACTAGAGAATTTGCATTAAAAGTTGATGTAACAGATTACTTTATTAAGGATGCATTAATGAATATTGTCATTCTATTTTGTAGCACGTTTCAGATTCGAGTTTCTACAGGTTGTTGTTTGATTATCCTTTTACATGCTTGGAGTTCAAAAAATTGAAAACAAATTACAAGAATCTGATCTGATAGAAGAATATATCGCTATGAAATTATTGTGCAACTTACAAAATTTGCAAACTTTGTTCCCCTCATGTTGAGAAGTAAGAAATATTCTGTGAATAAGGCCCGAGGCTTACGCCCCATGAGTATTTAATTTTTAATATTTTATAAAATGATACTTCCTTCGGTCCATAATAAGTGTCTAATTTACTTTTTGATTTTGGTCCAAAATAAGTGTCTAGTTAGGTATTCAAGAAAAAATTCAATTTGTTTTTACTCTTTTACCCTTATGTGCATATCCATAAAAAAATTTCTCTTTCATCACATTAATTTACTAAATAAGGGTAGTTTAGTTATACTAGGTAATTTTATATAAGATTTAGTATTTTTTTAATGGACGTGCTAAAAATAAATTGGACACTTATTGTGGACCGGAGAGAGTATTATTAGAATAAATATTTTTAAATAGGTAAAATTGCATAAAAATTGAAACTATATATATATAATTTACAAACAGGGGCGGATTTACATATAAAATTTGGGTGCTTAAGCACCCATTAACCTTAATTTAAAGTTGGTATATTCCATAAAAAACTTAACGAATGAATATAAAATATTAGAGTTGTCAATATGGGCCGGGCCGGGCTAGCCCAGCACGGCCTACATGGGTTTTAGCAATTGATGGGCTGGGCTGGGCTAGCCCACCATTTTGATGGGCCTTATAATGGTTAGCCCACCCCAGCCCTATGTGGGTCGCGGGCCCCCACGGGCCGGCCCATCATTTTTAAAAATATAATTTTATATTTTTTCTTTAAGTTCTGACGTAAAAAAAGATAATTATTTAAAAGTTAAAAAATATCTTGTTGGAAAAAATTTGCAAAACTTATTAACTTTTTATATTGTTCCAATATATCACAATAAACACTAAAAAAAAAAGTAAAAGAAAAGACTATATTTCATTCATTAAAAGTCAAAACTTAAAATAAACTATTCAAGAGAACGTTCATGATGCTTATGAGATATCCAACACATCATATTCGTCAAATACATTTGAATCCGCTTGTAAGGCTGTCTCAACATCTTCACTTTCATGTACAATTCATATGCAATATTAATTAATTAAATATTAAAAATAATTAAATTTTAAAAATTAATAATATTTAAATTCACATAAAAACAATATTAACAGTTTGAGTTTGGGAAAACCTGTGCAGCCAATTTCGAGTGAGAACAAGTGTTTGGACATTTTCATAATAATTGCAACTTTAGTACTTTGTAAGAACACGCCACCAATGCCAAATGTTAATTCCGATGCTAGAATGGTAATAAGAAGACTAAGTACATCATGCACTATCATTGAAAGATCGGGATATTTTCTAGAATGTTTCTTCCAATACATGACAACATCCATCTCTTGAAACTTCTCAAGATCAAGTTTTGGTAACATGACAACATCCTCTTAGTAAAGATCCAATTCTGACTTTCCATCTCTAAAGGTAGTATACTTTTTATTTTTTATATATTTTAAATAAATATTTAATTAAGCCCACAGGCCGACCCGGCCCAGCCTCAATCAAGCTTCACGGGCCACGGGCTTATTCGGACCGGGCTTAAAAGCCTCATTTTTAAACGGGCTTTAAAAATTCTAGCCCAGCTCTGCTAAATCACGGGCTGGGCTGGGCTGGGCTGGCCCAACGAACCAAGCCCATATTGACAGCTCTATAAAATATCAGAAAGCACCCAGGAAATAGAAACAGACAAACTCAATCCTAGCGCAGCAATTTTAACCAGACAAACTATCTCTTTTTCTTATATTTAGGTACTTTTTTCCTATATTTAAGTATTTTCCTTTATTAGGTCTTCGTTTTTATTTTTTAAGCATAGTTTCTTAACCCGATACTACCTTTTTTTTAATTTTTTGTTTCTGTATATATATATATATAGAGAGGGGGTTAAGAAACTAATAGAGAATCAGGTAAAGTTTAAAAAAAAAAAAGAAGCTAAAAACAAAGGTCAGAAACAAAAAATTATATTTAAGCACTTTTTTCTATATTTAAATATTTTTCTTAATTAGGTCTTCTTTTTTATTTTTCAAGCATAGTTTCTTAACCCAATACTACATTTTTTTTTATTTTTTGTTTCTGACCTTTGTTTTTAGCTTCTTTTTTCTTTAACTTTACCTAGTTCTCCATAGCAAAGGAAAAAAATATTTATTTACGATGTCTAGAATATTAAAATATGAGTTTTCTCCTTAACTTTTTTAATTATCGTATTTAAATAGTTGTATACTTATATAATTTGAAGTAAATTTGCATAAAAAGGTTAAGCGCCCAGGAATCCAAAATTCTAGATTTACCACTAGTTACAAGCACAAGTAACTTGAGTTGAAAAGAATAAATTTTTCTACGTGGATGAACAAAAATGATGACTAATTTGCAATTTGATGAACTTGCTGCTATGGAGGAGAATGATTTTTTTTGTATTTGCAGAAAGAAAAAAATTGATTGTTCGTTGCTTTTGGAAGGTAGTAGCAGACTAGCGGACACGATAAAGAAATAGGATGTTCAAAGAAGAAATATGAAAATCAATGAAAGTTTATATTGATGATATGTTGGTCAAGTCTCTATGAGTAGAGGACCTTTTGAAACATTTGCAGGAAACCTTCGACATATTAAGAAAGTATAACATGAAACTATACCTGAAGAAGTGTGCAATTGGGATTCGCTTGGGCGAGTTTCTCGGATTTATGGATCTTGGATAGAGATCAACCCCGAAAAAATAAAGATCATAGAGGACTTCAGCATAGTCGACAATGTCAAGGCAGTTCAAACACTGACCGGGAGGATATCCGTATTGGGCCAGTTCATCTCAATATCGTCGGACAAGAGTTATCGATTCTTCTCGCTATTGAAAAAGAAGAATAATTTTTCTTGGACTCAGGAATGCCAGCAAGCTTTGGAAGAACTAAAGCAATACCTATCGAGTTCCCCTTTGCTGCACACTTCAAAGACAGACAAATAGTTATACCTCTACTTGGTGCATTACGAGGTAGCAATAAGTGGAGTTCTAGTTCGGGAAGAAGAAGGTATACAATTTCCTATTTATTATGTTAGTAGAACCCTAGTCGATGCCGAAACAAGGTATCCTTACCTATTAAAATTAGCGCTCGCCTTGCTAAGCGCTTCCAGGAAATTAAAACAGTACTTTCAGTGCCACCCCATATGTGTCGTTACCTCTTACCAGCTAAGGAATGTCATGTATAAGCCCGAGCTCTTGGGATGGCTGGCCAAATGGGCCGTAGATATTAGCAGGTATGATATTGAGTATAGACCTTGGACAACCATAAAATCTCAGATTTTTGCAGACTTAGTTGCCAACTTTATGCCAGCATACCGAGGTCGAAAGGGAATTGTTGCTTACCTCAGAGGCTAGCTCGGGGATTTGGATCCTATTCACGGACGGTGCCTCTAATGCGAAAGGGTCCGGGCTCAGTATTGTATTAAAACCACACGCAGGTAATGTAATTAGATAGTCCATTAGAATTGTAAAATTGACTAACAACGAAGCTTGAAGCTATGATTGCAGGTCTAGAAATGGCTAAGAGCATCGGGGCCAAAGTAATCGAAGCCAAATGTGACTCCCTGCTTGCCGTGAATCAAGCAATGGAACGTTTGAATTAAAAGAGGAATGGATGCAAAGGTATTTTGACAAATTGCAGGTGACCCTATACCAATTCAAGCAATGGACTCTACAACACGTACCTTAGAATCAAAATAGTGAGGCCGATGCGCTGGCCAACTTGGGGTCGTTTGTCGACTCTAATGAATTTGACTCGAGGGTAGTGGTACAACTGATGAATTCGGTCGTAGAAAAAGGTCAATTTGAAGTAAACTCGACAAGTTTGAATTGGGATTGGAGAAACAAATACATAGTCTACATGAATACAGAAAAATTGCCACTGGATCCCAAGGAATCGAAAGCCATGCGCACCAAAGATGCCAGGTTTAGCTTAGTCGAAGGGAAATTGTTCACAAAATTATTCTTTGGCCCATTGGCTAGTTGCTTAGGTCCGAGAGATACTGAACACGCCATGATAGATGTCACGAGGGAACTTGCGAGAACCATTCGGGGGCAGAATCCTTGGTTCGAAAGCTAATCAGAGCAGGTTACTACTAGAATTAAATGGAGAAATGCGAATAATTTGTATGGAAATGCAACGAGTGTCAAAGACATGCCTCGATGATTCATCAACCGGGAGAGACGATTCACCCGATCTTGTCACTATGACTGTTTATAAAATGGGGGATAGATATCCCTGGTCCCCTGCCATGGGCACATGATAAGGCTCAATATATACTAATCATGACTGATTATTTTCCCAAATAGGTCGAGGATCTGGAATTCGATAAGGTCCCGGAGAAAGAAGTCATCGACTTTATCTAAGATCACATAATATGTCGATTTGGGATACCGGGCAAGATCGTTTGAGACAACGGAAAAACATTCGTCGGCAACAAAGTAAGTTTTTCAAAGACCACTAATTTAAAAAGATATTATCAATACCTTACCACCCAACTGGGAACGGGTAAGCAAATCGACGAACAAAACTATACTCCAAAACTTGAAAAAGAGATTGACCGATTCGAAAGGAAAGTGGAAGGAAAATTTTCCCGAAGTCTTGTGGGCATATCGTACGACTTCAAAGTCGAGTACTGGGGTAACCTCATTCTCTCTAGTATACGGAGCGGAAGCCTTAATACCAGTCGAGTTAGGGGAACCAAGTCTCAGGTTCCAGTATGCTAGCAAAATGTCAAACGGCGAAGTCATGGCCCTAGCCTAGAATTATTGGATGAAAGAAGGGAAGCCGCCCTAGTCTAGTTTACCGCCAAAAAGCAACGAGTATGGAGGTACTACAATTGAAGATCCAATCTTTGACATTTTCATGTCGGGGACTTGGTGTTGAGAAAAGTAAAGCTAAACACCAGGAACCCAAACGACAGGAAACTGGGCCCAAATTGGGAAAGACTGTATAGAGTTACCGGAATAACCGGGAAAGGCTCGTATAAACTCAAGTCAGGAAACAGTGTACAACTACCAAACAACTAGAATGTGGCATACTTAAAGAGGTACTACTGCTAAGGTACGAGCTCAATTCCCTTTTTAATTTTGTTGTATTACGGAATAACTTATGCAGGTACCCGTCCGAGTGCAAATATGACTATTAGGTCTAAAAGCACGTGTTGTACTCTCTTTTTCCCTAGAACCAGTTTATTTTCGAAGTGGGTTTTCTGGCAAGGTTTTAATGAGGCATTAGTAAAATTTGCTACCTTAGTTTTGAAGGTCAGCCTTAAACCGGAGTTGTTGATCATTTGCACCGAACCAACAATATTTAAGCCTTCACATGTTCGGCCACAAATACTGGAGGCCATTGCCCTTAGCTTAAGTTCTTTAGAAGGAACAATCACTTGAAATTAAAAGCCAAGGCTTGGTAGTTAGGATTCATTGTAAGGGTCAAATGATCAAAATAAATTATACCCATGTAGTCCACTCTAGTCATGGCATAAGGCTTATGCGCCTTTGATTATGTACTCTACATACAAAACAATGAAAGAAATCCTTGCTTTCTTTGTACTTTATTACTACTCATTCACCTTGTCGATGCTCCATAACGGATCCTAAATCTGAAAGCCTATAGGCTACCCCGACTCGGGGACCATTGTCCGATAAAAAATTGAATGGCCCGGGCTATCGAATCCCGAAGGTGCTGAGCCTACTAGGTAGAGCCTGAACATGAAAGGCTACGGCCACCCTAAAATGGCTCGAAGACGTCCGTAGTCCGTCCTCAAAAAGTAAGGCCATACTTATAATTAAAAAACCTATTAAAGGGTTACCCTCGGCAAAATATCATCGCTTATGACTGAAACACTTAAGTGTCTTAAAGGCATTAAATTTTTATTGAATATTCGAAGCCATGAGCAATCTGGAGTAACCATAGAAAACGGACCCCATTCGGACTTCCGGAGAACGGATGCTCCATATTACGTTTGATTTTATGCTAAGGTATTAGGAATGATACACAAATAAAAATTGCAAATAGATGCTGGAAAGAAAAAACACGGTGTTGCCAAAGGAATTTTTCTTATATATATCTCAAAAATATTTACATAGACACGATAAAACAACCTCAAAATAAACAAGAAAGAAAATGTACAAAAGGGAAATATAAAAGAGCTAAGGCATGTTCGCCTGATCATCACCAGAGATGGACTTGGCACCGGAACCTTCAGAACCTCAGGGACCTTCGGGATCATAAAGTTCCTTTGCCTTGGCCTCAAGCTTTTTGGCTTCTTTAATCTCAGCCGGCAGGTCGAATCCCCAGGCGTGAACCTCCTCGAGGGTCTCCCTCCAGGATAGAAAGTTTACATACTTGATCTTCTTTATTAAACATGTATCGGCTCTTCTAATTTGGACTTCAACATAGTGTATTCCCGTCCGAGGTCATCCTATTCTGAGACGGCTGAATCCAGTTGTACCAAGAGTTTATTGTTTAGCCAAGACAACTTGTCGGCCTTGTCCTTTTCCATACAGAGCTGGTCCTTGACCGATGCTAACTCCTCTTTTGTAGCCCCTTTTTTTGAAGCCAGCAGGTCCATCCTGGCCCCTAATGCCTCGACCGTACTCCTGACCTCATCCATCTCGGCCAAAAGTTGGTTAATCAAGTCTTATCTTCTCTTGGACCCGCGAGGTTGCATTGTTAGTCATCACGCGTAGCCTCCCATTTCATGGACAAGGCACGGTTTGTAGATTTGGCAGATCCTTGAGGGCCTCGTCTTTTTGCTCACTCAGAACCCTTTACATCTCCTTCTGTCAGACCTGCTCTTTAACCTCAAACTCGAGCTGACTGACTTCCATTCAAGACCGAAGGAACCTTTCATTGTGGAGCACCGAATCTTGAAAAATAGAACGATAAGATTTTTAGAATATGTTGAAGCTAAGAAAGATTCGAAAAGGGCACACGAAGTTGGAATCTTACATGGTTTAGTGCATGTTGTGCCTTTTTGAAGAGGCTCGATGTGCCTACTTCGTTCTTCTTTGCCTAGTCATCTTTAGTCACCAGGTAGCAAAGATAGTTGGCCGCACCCACCGAAGCGGACATCACCTGGGTATCCACTGGGATAGTAAGCACGATCGTTCTTTTATGGTCGAGATCCACACTGGGAGCAGGGAATTGCCACACCAACTTTGGACTCGAACTCGACTCGCCTGCTCTCGACGACATATCCCTTTTGGGATCTCCAATGACCAAGACCTGATTAATCCTCCAATGCGCCCATGTACTTACCGTCAAAAAACATGTTGAGGGCCTCATTTGTGCCCCAAGAAGTCTCATTTTATTTCTCTTTTATGGCTTGAGCCTCTCCGAACATGGATGCTATGTGGGACAACGACTCTACAAAGTCAATGACACCAGCTACTTCCTTCGGGCTAGGAGCGGCTTCTCGAGAAACTGTGGCCTCTGATTCTCCTTTTGTCTCCCAAGATAGATGAGTATTGGGCTCTCGACCACCTTCTATAGTTTCTGCCTGTTCTCCTTTATCAATGGTTGACCCATGAGCGATAAATTCCATATCATCGTCCTCAGTGTAATCCCTGAGCTGGAAGAGGGAATTAGGATCTCATACTGTAACAACTTGACCATTCATTGTGAGATTTAGCATATC
This sequence comes from Nicotiana glauca, assembly GCA_026770625.1. Taxonomy (NCBI): domain Eukaryota; kingdom Viridiplantae; phylum Streptophyta; class Magnoliopsida; order Solanales; family Solanaceae; genus Nicotiana; species Nicotiana glauca. The sequence goes on along the minus strand of MU671743.1, from coordinate 108,464 downwards.
ACTCGGAGGTTTGAGGCCTTGAGTAGCTTCACTATATGTTTTATGACTTGTACGCGTAGTCAGAATCAAATTTCTGGAAGGTCAGAGTTGATTCAGATGGAAAATTCTAATTTCGGAAGCTTTAAGTTGGAAGAATTGACTAAGGCTTGACTTTTGAGTAAATGATACCGGAATCAGGATCTGAAGGTTTCAATAGGTTCAAATGATAATTTAGGACTTGGGTATATGTTCGGGTTAAGTATTGGGTTGCCTGGAGCATTTCGGAGCTTATTGTGGAAAGTTGGCATTTTAAAGGTTTAGAATTCCTAAGTTTGCTTGAGATGGACTTTGGTGATATCAATGTCCACTTGGGGTTTTGAGACTTGAAGTACGTTCGTATAGTGATTTGTGACTTGTATGTAAAGTTTGGTGTCATTTCGGAATATTTTGATATAATTTGGACGCATTCATTGAAGTTTGGAAGTTTGAAAGTTTAAAGAAGGATTTCGATCATTAATTCGTAATTTTGATGTTGTTTGGTATGATTTGAGACCTCGAGTAGGTCTATATTATGTTATGGGACTGGTTGGTGTGACAGGGTCCTGGGGGCTCCGGGTATGTTTCGGGATGGTTTCGGACCAAGTTTGGGAGATTTGCAACTACTGGTGATGGTGTTTGGTTTTCTTCTTCACGAACGAGAAGGGATTCATGCATTCGCGAAGAAGGATTTTTGGGGCTGCTGGAAGTCTCCCATCGCAAACGCAATGAAAGGGATGAGAATGCAGAGCAGAGGCTAGGGTATCCTACGTGGACACGACTTGGAGGTTGTGAACGCGAAGAGGAAGGGGAGTTGGGGGCCTGTCCGGCATTAAGCCTACACGAATGCGGCTAATGGCCCACGAACGCGAGGCAGTGGGAACTCAAGGCTTCGCAAATGCATCCAGTTGATCGCGAATGCAATGAGTAAGATTTTGGGGCAGTTGTTTTAGCCTTCACAACCGCGAATGTGCTTCTGCGATCGCGAAGAAGGACGGGCCTGGGTAGATTGTTTTAAGTCGGGATTTTTTCTCATTTCTCTCTTGGTTTGGGCAATTTTTGGAGAGCTTCAATGGGAGATTTTTATCCTCTATTGCAAGGTAAGTATTTCCGGATATTGTAGGTTAATTACATGGATTCTATAAGGATTTATCATGGAAATTTATGGAAAATTGTGGAATTTTGAAGAAAACCTAGAATTCAATATTCTTGAATTTTTACCACGAAATTGGGAATAAACCATATATTTGAGTTCATAGTATTATGAAAAAATATTTTCGTAATCCGGGTATGTGGGCCCGAGGGTTGATTTTATTAACTTTTCGAGCAGAGTTCGGAATGGTTATGAACTGATATATTATGAGTATTAGAGTGTATTTTTATTGGTTTGCACATTGTTTGACTAGTTTTGGAGCGACGAACATCGCTTTGAGGTGTTAGAGTGGGTTGGAGCCAGTTATGGAACTTCGGAGCGAGGTAAGTCTCTTGTCTAACCCTGTGAGGGAGAATCTACCCCTAGGTGATGTGTTTGATGTGTGCTACTTATTGCGGTAGCTACGTACGCACGAGGTGAAGAGAGTTCGTACGTAGCTAGATTCGTGATATGTCGGGTAGACTTAGGTTCAAACCACACTATAACTGTACTATTTTAGTTGTTCCTTGCCTATTAAATTCCTTTATTTTATGTTACGACTTGAGACTAGACTTAGTAGAGTGATAGACTTGCTATTGTAGAGATTTGATGAGCTATATGATTAGCCGCCAAATAATTGTGCTACTCTATGGATTTCCCCCGCGCTATGCGTTTTCATCAAAAGGTTTTCCTTAAAATTCATAACTCACAAGTTTATTCATGAGTGGGTTCTAGGACCCCTTAAAGATTCTTATTCTAATAAGATCGGGCCGCTCTCCTCGGCAGAACTATGTACCACACTCTTATGAGAGCGGGCTATTTGACTCAGCTGTATAATAGATACATCTATGGTTTGTGTCATTCGACCCATGGCAGTGCACATGATATAATGGGATCGGTCCATTCGAATCAACAACGTCGTACGTAATATCTGATAAGAAACCAGCATACCCGTGTATTTTTCCTAATTTGAGTTGTGATGACCTATCTAGTGAGGTCCATTCTATATATACTCCGGTTGGGGAGGTAACTGCTTAGTGAAAGCTTGGTTTTACCATTCATAGGAGGATTGTACCTCGTATTTATATTTGTTCATAACGTTTATCTGCTCTGCCCCATATTTATTTACTTCTTACTGTACCTGTCTTATTGGACCACTAGTAAGTAACGATGTCGACAACTCGTCACTACTTCTCTGGGGTTAAGCTAGATACTTAATGGGTACGCACTGATTTACGTACTCATGAAGCACTTCCTGCACTTATTGTGCAGGTGTGTGTGTGTGTAAATATATATATATATATATATATATATATATATATATATATATATATATATATGCAGCACACAGAGTATCCATCAGAGTTATTTATATTCCCCGTCTAACTTGTATATGGATATTGTATTATTATTGTACTCTTTATATACGCTCATGCAATTGTAACACCAGATTTTGGGAGTTCCTACTGGTTGTTCATTATTGTAGTTCACGTAATTATTATCATTTCACCTTGAAATTTATATTTTTATACAGGAATTGAGAAATAAAATCATGGGTTTTCTATGAGAACCAACTTTTATACTATTTAATTAATGGGAATTATGATTTTAAAGTAATAATGAGTAATTAAGTTGATCGATCACCGTTGATTCGCCTGACAGCTGTCACGACCCAAACTGGAGAGCCATGACTAGCACCCGGCCATACTTGTCGAGCACTAACGTACATTTTATCTAACCTTCTTTATTATCTTTTAGGGCTGACAAGATCAATATAAATGATAGACATGGATCATGTACAACCAACAATAAAAGATGATGGCATGAACATACATAACATGGGATGACAAGACAATCAAGAAATTATATATAAGGTACGAGCTACCACGCTACCATGAAAGACTTTACAACAAACCAGCCGACAAGGCATACCAAGCTATACATGAGTCGACACCTGTCTATGAGCCTCTAAAGCAACATAAGTGCTGCAACATTGTCGGAACAGGGCCCCGACATATCCATAATATCTATAAAAAAATGCATACCAAGACCACGTCAAGTACGAAGAAGGGATCTCGCCAATCACCACTGAACTGGACAGCCTACTATAGTGGGGGAGCTACGCCTGCCTGTCTATCAGGACCTGCAGCACGACATGCAGCGTCCACAAATAAAAGGACGTCAGTACGAATAAAGTACTGAATATGTAAGGCAGGGAACCATAGGTACAAACAGTAATGTAAGCAGGGATAGAGAATATACAACCTGTAACATCTGGGTACCTCTGAGGGCAACTGACATGAAATGCATGATACATATGTATATATATACATAAAATTTTAAAACTTAAGCCTCCGCGGGCATCATCATCATCATATCGTACCCGACCATAATAGGCTCGGTAAAAACATACCTGGCCATCATAAGGCTCGCTAGAATCATACCCGGCTACGTGAAGCTTGGTAAAACCCAACTGATCAGTGGTTGCACAATAGGTACCATACCCGACCGACTATAGCTCGGCTCGGTACAGTAAAATAGATACATATATATAATGTATGCTTGACTCATGGACTCACGTTCTAAACCTTTTGGGGTGACGTAAGGTCGGTCTCCTCTGTACACGTTATTAGGACTAACTCTTCACCATGAAACTTATAAGAATCAGGAAGTACTAATAACATTGATAACATAAGAATAAGAGAAGCAACATCAACATCAATCGTTCCATAAGAGGGAATATAATGTAAGTACTGCTAGCTTCTAAGAGTAGAGTATCTTTGGAAGCTCATTCATCACATTATGTACAATCGGAGTCATGCAAAAGAAGGAAAGGGGTAGCCTCACATACCTTGTATATACTTCCCCAATCTCAAGCTATGCAATTTTCTTGACTCCTTAGTCTACAATAAGAGAAACAATACCATAGTTATCATTCAAGCGTCATAACTATTATGTATCGACCACAACATATTTTACGATAAAATGGAAAGCACCTATCCTATATATATGACTTCACACAATTCCAAACAATCACAAAATAGATCAAAAAACATCAATAATAATCATATTGAACCTCCCAAAACAGTCCATGCATAATCTAATCACTTCATACATACGACGGCCACCGTAGTCGTGTCAAACGACGTAGAAATGTTATGAAGAACTACCAGACCACAACCCTAAATCTATATGGTGTTTCTCCACACCCTTCCTCCTCCAAGACTCTAACAAACAATATTAAAACACGCAGCCCAACAGCAACACAAAACAGTCCACAAAACAATCTGCTACAAGTGAATAACTCGAACTCACGGCTTCCGATCACTGTCCCGTGAGTTCTTACATGTATAGAACGAATTACCATGAATTAAAAACATAAAAAATGTATAAAAGAGAACAGTAAACTTACCTTACTCGTTGGATAACTTCAAACTCTAGGTTTTACCCCCCATTAGAATTTGAAAAAGAGGGAAAATCGATTAGGGTTTGTGGATAATTTTTGGGAGGAAGTTTGCAGGGGTTTTGGTCTGGTTATTTGTGATAGATAATGAGTTTATATTTCAGGATATAACCCTTTAAATGGGCTCTTTGGCCGACCCAAAATTGCCTATTTTTGGGCTATCATTTAACCAAGTAGGTGACGCACCTACTTGTCACTTAGCAGCTTGTGCTATCTCGCAAATATGCCTATATATCTCTACTCCGATGTCGTATTCATAAATGGTTTAATGCATTGAAAAATAGACTCATAGATTTTCAATTTTTTGGGTAGATCACCCCATAATTCCATGTACATTCGGAGAAAAGCTTAATAACATTTGACCTAAAGTTTAAGTAAAACTATGAATCTAAGTTGCGACAATACTTGTCGACTTTTTTTTCATAACTCGTTTAACTTCAAGACTATGATACGGATATTTTATGATTCATACACCTTAAAATACGACCTCTTGAGAGTATTAATCACCCTTAGGTTTACCCAAGAATACGAATTACAACATCCTTGATTCGTTTAACTTTTAATACTTGTTAATCACCCTTATACACTCTTATATCATTTAAGATCAATAGGATTAACTTCTTATCATCTTAATGATAATGTCTTCATGGATTTACGTCGACTACCTTATGGCATAAACTAACGTACGTGAATATGGGTTGTAACACCCTCCCCACCTAGGAACATTCGTCCTCGAATGTAAGGGTTTATGGGGAGTCCAAATCATCGTGGATTCCAACGGAAATTCCCGGTCAATTTTCCCCTATAAAATGGTTACTAGAAAAACTTGCAAGCAGTTAAGCCCAACATATGGCCTCAAAAGGATACACAAAGCATTATGGGCATATACATTATCTGCATATCACCATTTTGTATTAAGGAAGAGTATTCTCAAGTTATTTCTTACCTCATAGTGCTGTTTCACCTTCTAATGTATCCTGCGTTCCACCAGCATCCTTGTTATCTTCATTATGAAATAGGTAAGGGTATTTAGACCTCATATCCTCTTCTGCATCCCATGTCATTTCTTCCATATTTTTGTTCCTCCACAATACTTTGACAGAAGCTACATCTTTTGTTCTTAGCTTGCGAACTTGTCGATCTAATATAGCTACTGGCACTTCATCATATGATAGATCCTTTGTAACTTGTACATCTTTGATAGGGACAACTCGAGAAGGGTCTCCAATATATTTCCTCAACATTGATACATGGAATACCGGATGGACAAATTCCAGTTTGGATAGCAATTCTAACTCATAAGCAACCTATCCAATTCGTCGAAGAATTTTGTACGGACCGATATATCAATGACTCAGCTTACCCTTCTTCCCAATACATAACACCCTTCATCGGCGAGATCCTCAGGAAAACCCAATCACCAACCTCAAACTCCAGATTACGACATCGGACATCAGAATAAGACTTTTGCCTGCTTTGTGCCGTCCTCAATCGCTCTTGTATCACTTTTACCTTCTCAATGGCTTGGTGAATCAAATCTGGCCCATATAATTCTGTTTCACCGACTTCAAACCATCCAACTGGTGATCTACATCTCCTCCTGTATAGTGCCTCGTATGGGGCCATTTTAATACTGGAATGGTAGTTATCATTGTAGGTAAATTCTATGAGTGGAAGATGGTCATCCCAATTTCCCATGAAATCTGGAACACATGCTCGTAGCATATCTTCAAGTGTCTGAATGGTACATTCAGCCTGTCCGTCAATCTGTGGATGAAATGCACTGCTGAGATTCACTTGTGTGTCTAAACCCTTCTGAAATGACCTCCAAAATTTAGCCATAAATTGAGCTCCTCGGTCTAATATAATAGATATTGGTACACCATAAATCCTAACAATCTCCTTGATATACGACTTTGCATAATCTTCAGCCGTGTAAGTTGTCTTAACTGGCAGAAAATGGGCACATTTTGTAAGCCGATCAACTATCACCCAGATGGAGTCAAATTTATGATAAGAGCGAGGTAATCCAATAATGAAGTCCATATTAATCACCTCCTATTTCTAGGTCGGAATCTCTATATTAGGAAGCAATCCACCGGGTTTCTGATGTTCGATCTTTACTTGTTGACAATTAGGACACTGGGCTACAAATTCTGCAATAGACTTCTTCATGTTATCCTACCAATACTGCTCCTTAATGTCATGATACATCTTTGTCGAGTCGGGATGGATGTAATATGGGGATTGATAAATCTCAATCATAATCTTCTCTCGCAACCCTACCACATTAGGCACACATAGTCGACCCTGGTATCTTAGTGCCCCATCTCCTCCAATCTCAAAAGCCGTAATTTTACACTGCTGAACACTCTTTTTTAATCGTACTAAGATTGGATCTTCATATTACTGTGCTTTTACCTCGGCTACCAAAGATGATTCTGATGTATTATGTACAGTAACACCTCCGTCATCAGAGTCTAACAATCTGATTCTCATATTGGCTAGCTGATGAAGCTCTTTAGTCAATCCCCATCTACCCGCCTCAATGTGTACTAAGCTTCCCATTGACTTACAGCTGAGAGCGTCTGCCATAACATTGGCTTTATCGGGATGATACAATATCTCGACGTCGTAGTCTTTCACTAATTCAAGCCACCTATGCTGCCTCAAATTCAACTCTTTCTTCTTGAAGATGTATTGTAAACTCTTGTGATCTGTGTAGATGCCAACATGGATGCCGTATAAGTAGTGCCGCCATATCTTCAAAGCATATATTACTGCAGCCAATTCCAAATTCTTTTCATACTTCTTCAATTGTCTTGATGCATAAGCAATCACCTTCCCAAGTTGCATCAATACGCACCCCAAACCTATACCTGAGGCATCACAATATACCACATAATTTCTGGTCCTTCAGGAAGAGTGAGCACTGGTGGGGATGTCAATCGATTCTTCAACTCCTGAAAACTTCATTCACAAGCGTCAGAACACTGGAACTTAGTAGCTTTTTGTGTTAACTTAGTCAATGGTGCTGATATAGAGGAAAACCCTTCTACAAATCGCCTATAATATCCTGCTAGCCCCAGCAAGCTGCAGACTTCTGATGGTGTTGTAGGTCTCGGCAAATTCTTTACTGCATCGATCTTCTGAGTGTCAATAATAATACCCTCGTCAGATATAACATGGCCAAGGAATGCTACTGAGTTCAGCCAGAATTCACATTTGGAGAGCTTAGCATATAACTTACGATCCTAAAGCGTCTGTAATACTATCCGTAAGTGGCTCTCCTATGAATGAGAATACACTAAAATGTCATCAAAGAATATGATCACGAACACACCAAGATATGGCCTGAATACAGTATTCATGAGATCTATAAAAGCTACTGGGGAATTTGTTAGCCCAAACGACATCACCAAGAACTCAAAGTGCCCATATCTTATCTGAAAGGCCGTATTTGGAATATCCTTCTCCTTGACCCTCACCCCATGATACCCTGAACGTAAGTCAATCTTGGAGAAATACTTGGCACCCTGGAGTTGGTCAAATAGGTCGTCAATCCTTGGAAGTAGATACTTGTTCTTTACAGTAAACTTATTCAACTATCGATGGTCGATACACATCTGTAACGACCCGTGTTTCTTCCACACGAACAGTACTGGCACACCCCAAGGTGAAGTTCTAGTCCTAATGAAGCCCTTATCCAATCAGTCCTTCAACTGCGCCTTCAACTCTCGCAACTCTGTCGGGGCCATTCTGTATGGAGGGATAGAGTTCGGTTGAGTGTCAGGCAACACGCCAATGCTAAACTCAATCTCCCTTTTAGGAGGAAGGCCTGGGAGTTCACTGGAAATTCATTGACCACGGGGATTAATTATAGAGTAGGCGGCTTCGCCTCCGCATCCCTAACGGGAACGAGATGATAAATGTAACCTTTTGAGATCATCTTCATTGCCTTAAGATATAAAATAAACCTACCTTTTGGTGTAGCAATGTTCCCCTTCCATTCAATGACGGGTTCACCGGGAAACTGAAACCTAACCATCTTCGTACAACAATCAACATTTGCATAGCATGAGTCCAACCAATCCATTCCCATTATCACATCGAAATCAACCATTTCTAACTCAAATAAATTTACCGAGGTTTGATGACTACAAATCATCACAGTGCAACCTCTATATACCTTTCTAGCAATTACAGAATCTCTTATCGGAGTAGATACCGCAAGGGTTTATTTATCAATTCAGGTTTAATGCCAAACTTATCAGCCACAAAGGGTGCAACATATGATAATGTGGATCCCGGATCAATCAACGCATATACATTGTAAGAAAACACAAACAGTATACTTGTAATAACATCTGGAGATGACTCGAGATCCTGTCGACCTACTAGAGCATAGGTTTGATTTTGAGCACCACTCAAACTCTGTACTGCACTTCTACCTCTACCTCGACCTGTCAACTGCTAAAAACCCCATGCTGGAGGTCGAACTGATGAGGAAGAACCAGACACAGATCCAGTCGACTGAGCCATACCACCACCTCCTCTGTTAGGACAATCCCGCATCATATGGCCAGGTTGTCCACAAGAATAACACGCATCAAAACCTCGACGGCACAATCCAAAGTGGGCCTTACCGCACTAATCATAACGTGGTGTTGGGGGTCTCGTCTGATTAGTATCTTTGTGATATTGCGAGCTTGTTGTCCGCAAACTCTAACCTGGAACTGAATAGGTAAATCAATCATATCGAGGCCTCGGGAATTGTGGAGGAGCACTAGCTACAGATGGCACCGAACTCCTCAAAGACCGGGGCCTGAGATTGCCTCTGAAGTCATCAGAATACCCTGCAAATCTCGCCCTCTTATGCTGGCCCCTATCCTGCTCCCTCTCTGCCCTTTGTTGGTGCTTACGATCCTCTAGGGTCTAGGCATAAGCTTGAATACGGGAAATATCCATGCCCTCCACCAAGGAGGCTGTCGTGCACTTATTTATCAGATGTGGTCCCAACCCGTTCACGAATAGATGCACCCTATCGCTCATCTATTCTACCATATGGGGAGCATACCTTTCTAAAGAATCAAACTGCATACTGTACTCTCTCATACTCATATTATCTTATCTAAGGTTCAAGAACTTATCAGCTCTAGCTCGTCGTATCTCGCCTGGCAAGTAGTGACAAAGAAAGGCCTCCGAAAATTCCTTCCACACAGCTGGAGGAGCGTTCAGACCCCTGGATCTCTCCCAACTATCATACCAGAAAATCGCTAAATCCCGTAGCCGATAAGAAGCCAACTCCACTGTCTCTGTATCACTAGTATGCATAACTCGTAGTGTACGATGAACCTGATCAATAAAAGTCTGCAGGTCCTCCTTCAGATCTGATCTAGTAAACACTGGAGGGTCTAGACTAATAAAATCACGAACTCTTGTACTAGCCGGTTTATCAAAAACACCAGTATTCTGCCTCTGAGCCTGATCAGCTACCAAGCCAGTCAACAACTGCACTACACTCCGCATATCCTGGTCTATAGGGCCTGACGGAGGAGCTGGTGGTGCTGGGTTCCTCCTAATATCCTCTGGAGGAGACAGAGTAGATGAGGTATGAGACGACATCTCACTTTGAGCCTCACTTTGGCCTGCTCTGGCTTGGGGCACCTGACTGGTATCCTCTCCCACAGCTGTATCAAGCTGTCTACTAATTGTTTGCTTCCTAGTCGAAGGCATCACTAAAAGAAAACATAGTGAATATTACAGACGAACACTTATGACTCAACTCTATGCACGATCCAGATTCAGGAAGAAGGTAACAACCCTAGATGTCATGTAGCCTCCTAATTATAAATGTGGTGCGCCACATATCCATAATCAATTCTCTACAAGACACGGCTCATAGAATCCCTAGGACAGACTTGCTCTGATACCAAGTTTGTCACGACCTAAACTGGAGGGCCATGACTAGCACCCGACCATACTTGCCGAGCACCAATGTATATTTTATCTAAACTTCTTTATTATATTTTAGGGCCGACAAGATCAATATAAATGGTAGACATGGATCATGGACAACCAACAATAAAAGATGATGGCATGAACATACATAATATGGGATGACCAGACAACCAAGAAAATATATATAATGTACGAGCTACCACGCTACCATGAAAGACTATACAACAAAACCAGCCGACAAGGCATACCAAGCTATACATGAGTCGACACTGTATATGAGCCTCTAAAGGAACATAAGTGTTGCAACATTGCCGGAACAGGGCCCCGACATACCCATAATGTCTATAACAAAAATGCATACCAAGACCACGGCAAGTCCGAAGAAGGGATCTCGCCAATCATAGCTGAACTGGACAACCTACTATGGTGGGGGCGTTGTGCCTGCTTATCTATCAGGACCTGCAACATGACATGCAGCGTCCACAAATAAAAGGACATCAGTACGAATAAAGTACTGAGTATGTAAGGCAGGGAACCATAAGTACGGATAGTAATGTAAGCGGGGATAGAGAAAATATAACCTGTAACATCTGGGTACCTCTAAGGACTACTGATAGGAAATGCATGATACATATGTATATATATATACATAAAGTTTTAAAACATAAGACTCTGCGGGCATCATCATCATCATATCGTACCCGGCCGTAATAGGCTCGGTAAAAACATACCTGGCCATCATAAGGCTCGGTAGAATCGTACCCGTCCACGTGGAGCTCGGTAAAACCCAACTGATCAGTGGTTGCACAATAGGTGTCGTACCCGGCAGACTATAGCGCAGCTCGGTAGAGTAAAATGGATACATATATATATATAATGCATGCTCGACTCATGGAATCATGTTCTAAACCTTTTGGAGTGACGTAAGGTCGGTATCCTCTGTGACATTATTAGACTAACTCTTCACCATGAACCTTATAAGAATCAGAAAGTACCAATAACATTGATAACATAAGAATAAGAGAAGCAACATCAATATCAATCGTTCCATATGAAGGGAAACAATGTAAGTACTGCTAGCTTCTAAGAGTAGAGTATCTTTGGAAGCTCGTTCATCACATTATGTACAATCGGAGTCATGGAAAAGAAGGAAAGGGATAGTCTCACATACCTTGTATATACTGCCCCAATCTCAAACTATGCAATTTTCACAACTCCTTAGTCTACAATAAGAGAAACGATACTATAGTCATCATTCAAGCGTCATAACTATTATGTATCGACCACAACCTATTTTACGATGAAACGGACAGCACTTCCCCTAGATATATGACTATGAGCACGTCATTTTTGCCTCGCTTGAAATATTCCTATAGAATTCGTAAAATTAGGATTTTTCTTTTATTATTTAAATTTTAGGGAATTAATTGTATGATTTTGTGTTTGTTTACATTTTTGTGCAGTTTGTTTAATTTATATAATTCATAAAAAAAAAAAATAGTGCATTTGCATTTAGGACCCAATTTTATATTTTTAGGTTTATTAGTTAATTAACATTACAAAAAAATGAAAGAAAATAACAAAAATAGTTCTTTTTTGCATTTTTACTTTTAATTTTTGAATTTGTCATAGTTTTCTTTTAAATTAGGATTTAGTTAATTTTTGAAAAATAATTAGTTTTGTTTTGAAATTAAATCAGGTCTTTCTAGTTTAATTTTGTATTTAACAAAAAGCTAAAAAATTGAAATGAAAATGAAATAAATAAACAAAAAAGAG
>MU671743.1:58097-93581 GCA_026770625.1 Nicotiana glauca | reverse complement strand
GGGGGGGGGGGCAAAAGAAGGCAGGCCTATTGGTGTTCGGCCAATTACTGACCGGATCCCTCAGCCCAGTCCAAGACCCGTCGTCCAACCCGGTCCAAACCCCTATTGATTAAAACGACACTGTTTCTTGGCCTATTAATCACGACCGTTGGATCTTATAAATCCAACGGCCTGGAACTAACTAGGATGTTTGGTATTTAAATGTCTGAATAGCCCCCTTACCCCCCCAAACCAGTCGTCTCTAACACCCTAACACACACATCACTCCGCCACCGTCTCCTACCGTCCGCCGCCAGCCGGAAATCACCTCCGCCGACCGTGAGTCTCCAAATACTCCCAAATTTACACCATGGATCCATCTTCATCTCCCTAGTCCATATCCAGCCTTACTTCCTCTCAAATCCCTTCCAAACCCCTCGAATATCCAAATCCCTAAACGCCATCACCGCCGCACACGGCGGCGCTACCCCCAACCTCCCCAAAATCACACCCCATGCTCTCCTCACTTCCCTCTTCCTAAACCACTAATTATTTTCTTTCAAATCACCCTCAATTTTTTTGAATTTCAAATCTAAGGATGGCAGAACCCTAGAAGTTCAAATGGCTCGAATTCTTCCTAATTTCTTAGGTCCAGTATTAGATTCGAGTCACGAAATAATGGTTTTCGTTTGTTCTTGGTGAAGAACAAATATTTAACATTATTCTGAGGCTCGAATCGGAGTCCAGCCCTGTTCGTAGCCTTACATATGTGAGTTTTCTTTTCTTCCTTCTTTTATTCTTTTTTAAATTTAGCTTTCTGATTAATTCCATGCTTTATTTTTATTTTCGTTGGCAGTAACTAGTATTCTAGGTTTTTGTATTTTAGATTAGTTTAAGCTTCTGATTTTTGTTTTCTCTGATTCGTATTGATGCTAATTCATGACTAGTGTGGCTGAGTGGATTAATTTGAATTGTTGAGGTTTAATTTAGGATTAAAAATAGGTTTAGTATAATTTGATGACTCGTAGCTTTGTTTGAGTATTACTGTTTTCATATGGCATTTTACTTTGTTTTGAATTGCTTCAATTTATAGTTTACTACTTTTCAATGATGCATTTAGCCTTAGAATTTATATTGGTTAGATTTAAATCAGGTTCAACATAGGTTACAGGATTATTAATTCAATTTTAGGAATTATTTGGATATAGTTAAATATTCTCAGCCCTTGATTAATTAACTATGGTTAGTTTTGACTAAGTTAACAGGGCTGGAGTTAGGTTTAACTAGGTTACTAATTCAGAGTTGAATTAAGGGTAGTATAGGTAATTCAATAAAAGGAATCCTGCAAGTAACTGAAATTGAAAATCACTAGAACCTTCTAGATGGGGTCCTAATTTGAAATTCAGGAAGTTGGTAGTGTTACTTGGCCTACAAGCCAAAGAGTAAAGGACTAACTAGCTAAAATATGAAATTAAAAGAGGGACCTAGGGTGTAAATAAAAATCTGAAGGTTGCCCTAGGTTTTGTCTATAAAAAGTCATACCCCTTGCCTTGTTTCAAAAGTTTAGAGTTTTAGAAGTTTAGAAGTTTACAAGTTTAAAAGTTTTGAAGTTAAGAAATCTACAAATTCACACAAATTCTTCGAAGTCTAGAGAACTCAAAACTCTAAAAAATTCAAATTTAGATCCAAAAACTACTGAAAATCCGAAAAAAATCCGGGTAGAAGTAGATGGTTTAGATACAAAGCATTAGATCCTAGAAACAAAAAATCTTAAAAAATACACAAAAATAGCTGAATAAATCCTGTCAAACTCTAAAATCCTTCTCCAGATTTCGAGGAGTAAATGTTTGGGATATAGGTCTGAAATCAGTTTTTAAGGTCGAGTTTACTGCTGGTGCTCAATTGGGTTCAATACTAGGATTTGAACATCTATCTACTAGTTTTCAAAAGACTTCCTGCTCCACTTCCTTGCTGTTAATCTCACAGTCCACTGCTGCTGCTTAACTTTGTATTTTCAACTCATTTTTCATTGTGACTTTGCTGTAATCAGGTACCTGCTCTTGAACTATTATCATAATGCTTGATTTGAAGTTGAAATGAAGTGTGGAGATTTGATAATTGCAACCTCTTGAGACTGATTAGATGAATGCAAATGGCCTAGTATTTTTTAGCATAATCAAAACATTGTAGATTCACTTTCAAGTGTATTGTTAAGGTATATTTCACTTGGTTATTGGATCTTATTGCCATAACCATTTTTGGACTGTTAAAGGCATGTATTGCCTAGATTCTGCTACATTACTCCATTTTAGAGCAATTTAATTTTACTGTGATTAATAGGTGGTCTTTGGATTCGTGTTTGCTCGACGTATCTGTCTCTATACTCTAGATTAGGGTATTTGTGAGGTTAGAATGCGTTTTGAAAGACTGTGCTTCAATTGATGAATTCATAGTTCAATAATACTCCAAATTGCAAATTCTATGTGTGTTATTATTTGCAAAGTGCATATTGACACTTAAACGTTATACAATGTGTTGTGTTGTTTTAAAATAAAAGATGATAAAAATGGCAAATATTTTACAAATCTAAAATTCCTATCATTAGTCATGCTGGGCATTTTATTGTTGTCAAATAATTAATGCATTTGTGCCTATTAGCCATGGCAGATCTGGAGCAAAAAAAAAATGCATGCCAAAACTCTAAATTTGTGTTAGCTAGTTAATATCAAAGGTTTTAATTCATAATCTGATAAGTAGATTTTATATGTTATGAAATTATGCTTATTTTACTGGATTTTGGGGTAGAATTAATTAAGTCGCAAAACTAGGCCCAACTAGGGCCCAATTTCCATTGTCACTATTTCGTGAATCCATCATGGGTGCTTGGGCTTTATAAACTTTAGTCCTACTGTCATCTTGACCCTTATCAGCTGGGTCTTTGACCCATTCACGTAAATCCCAAGTTTGGATCCTATATTCTGGATATAAGCCGTAATTAGATAACAATAATTTTGGGCCTTCCAAGATAAGTAAAAAATTTAAATTAAGGGGTTTCCATCTTGTTTAAGTTTGGACTTGATCTTTAGACCCGAATTCCTTGAACGCTTACGATAATTAATTTATAGTACTAATTAATTAGGCCTTTTAGAGACAATCCTTAATAGAAAATAATAGTTCCTTTTAGGATGGTCTTTAAAATAATTTGAGATGCGTCACGCCAAATAAAATTACAAATTGCGTGGCCCTCTTTAATTACTTCTATTAAAATACTTAGAACTCGGGACGTGCCATTTAGCGAATTTTCATGGCCTCCCGCAAAGTTAACAATACGTTAGTCACTTTACGCACGTTCTTTAATAATTTTACCTTCCTAAATTCGGGTTTGCATTTCATGTGACCCAAATCCAAATTCCAAAATGCTGAATAAAATATGTCGCGGATCCGGGTGCATTTCATGTGACGTGATCCAAAACATGTTTTAAACGACGTTCAACTTCCTAAAAAATTAATTAAAAGCTATAAATAATTTTAAAATTGCATTATAGGATGACATGTATTAAAATCAGATATTAAGTTATTTATAATAGTTTAAGAGACCGTGCTTGAACCACAGGGTCCGGGGGTACCTAACACCTTCCCCTGGGTCAACAGAATTCCTTATTCAGAATTTCTGGTTCGCAGACTCCATTCGGAAAGTCGAAATTTCCTCGATTTGGGATTCAAGATAAACCCGTGACTTGAATCACCAAAAGCCAAACCTATCCCAATTGGCGATTCTGAAATAAATAAATAATCTCATTTCGAATAATGTCACTTAAAATGGAAAAACTCCCTTATACACTATTCTTCGGGGTGGGTGTGTAAAAAAGGAGGTGTGACAGCTCTGGCGACTCTGCTGGGGAAACGAACCTAGAACTTCGGTTCAGGGTTCAAGAATTCGAGCTTAGAATGACTGTTATATTTGGCTTTATCTGATTTGCCTAAATGTTCCATGCTATATGTGCTAAATGCTTTACCGCTTTAATATTTTGTGAATTGTATATATAAACTATTCCGAAATATTTCCTCTCTCTGAGTCTTCTAAGTCATGGAAAAGGGTGCACTTCATGTGACTTCTCTTCTGTTTAGAGTCATATCCCATTTAGAACAAAGTTCGGATAAGTTACTAAGCCGACCCGGTACGCTGCCCCCCCCCCCCGGCTCGAGTTGTCTGCTCGGGTAAGCCAGGTCTAGAACAATAAATCCAGGGCTTAAACCTAGTATAACAAAGCCTCATGCCGGATCCCTAGTAGGAACGTTTGTTTGCATTATATGCATTTGACTTAGGGGACTCAACACAGGGGTTGGGTCCGTCTAGGACAAGTGACCTGAAATGAAAAGACTATCCTGATGCATCTTACGTGCTACTTGTGCATTTATTTGCTCGGCTTTGCATGTTGACTGGCTTATAAATAATGGGAGAGAGTTGAAGGAAAGTAGCAGTGTTAGGGTTAAGTGAGGGTAACCACTCGTTCTGAAAAACTAATTGTGAACACCTAATTTTTGACCACACCCGAATTCTATTCTATTTTAATGCAAATATTTCTTGTAGGTAATCTTATATATATATATATATATATATATATATATATATATATATTGTTCCTATTTATAAAGAGAAAAGAAAATTTACAAAAAATATATGGTTTCTTTTAATTAGAATTATATTAAATAAGTTAGTTTAGCCTTAGTATATTTTGGGTGTCATTTAATTATAGTGTAAATATTTAGTTTGCCTATATTATTTTAGTCTAAATATTAGGTAGTTATTTTTTTATCTCTATATTTTATCTTTTAAAGAGCAAAAAGAAGAAGAAAAAAATAAAATCAACCAAAAGATTAACTAATCACTACCTACACACTCACGTCCCAACCCCATGATCCCCACTCCCTCACGTCACTTTACACTAGCACACACAGTCACGTCTCAATTCCTCTTCTTCATTTTAATCCCACGTTCCCACTCCAAATTCCGGGACAAGATTTAATAACCACCAATATTCTTCTTTATAAAGGAGGAAGAGAACGAAACAGGAATGGGCAGAAGCCACAGAAAAATACAAACCAAAGAAAGAAAATTCGGTTCATTTTTAATTTCGTATTTTGGGTCTTAAAAATAAATTTCTCTTGAAGTGTTGGAATTGGGTTCGAATCCGATTGAGGTATAGGCTGTTCGAAGTTTCTCGTGTAATTGGTGGAAATTACATCAATTGAAAGTTTATAGAGGTCCTTCTCTTCTCCGTTCATATTTTAAGTATTTTACTTATATGTTAAATGATCTAAGGGCAAGATCAAAACCCATCTGTGATTAATTGTCAGTTAAGGTAATCTTAAATGTTCTTTAACCAAAGGTATTAGTATTTTTACTCTTATGTGCATTATCGATGGTCCTTTTACCACCTTATAGTAGATTTTTTTTTTTTTTTTTAATTTTAATTCATTTCGTTGATAGTTTCCCTTCCTTTTAGTAGCATAAAAGCAGGTTGCTTTTAATATTGTTTCAATTTCCTTCAGTCAGATGGTATATTATTCATGGCTTGAGTTTTGGATGTCATTTTTTTGGGAAATGAATTTAGTTTGAGAGAGGTTACTTTCGGTTCATAGTGGAAGGAGTGCTTCCTTTAGTTTTTAAATCTTTAATTAGTTACTAAGATGGTTTTGCAGACATCTTTCTTTTAGTATTAATGAATGATGGTTTTGAAACTTACGTGTTCATTACAAGTTCAAAAGGAAACGAAACATTCATTTTGCACATTTTTAGATTTTGTTTTTTACTGACTTTTTATTTTAACAATGTCACATAAAACATGTCTTAGCATTTTTCCACGTTTGTGCGTCCTTATTTGTTTTTATTTTCATTTTTAATTTTAAGTTAATGAGAATGTAGTTCCACATTAGATATTTTTGTAAGATAAATAATTTGATAATTTATTAAGCTATGACTTTTAATAGCCATACAGTATAAGTGACTCTCTTAATATTAATAAAGGCCGAATAACCTTATTTCATCTACAAAGTGAATATCATAATGTATGCCCAACAATAATCTCAAGGTTAGGAATGAAATGCTATAAATAGGCTAGAATTTTTTTTAGATGTACTTTAAATATTAGTCCATGTGTTCATATATACTCGAGTCTTGAATTAAAATGCTTAAGTAATAAAAGGGTCATGTGCGCATTCCCGCGCCTCGATGCCTTTAAATTTAAAATAATTACATTTTAACCATATGTACATTTCGTACCTTTGTTTAATATCTTCCTTCAAAGAAATGCCTTGTGTGCATACCACATCTAGGTCAAAATAACCAATAAAATATAATAATTAATTAAGCGGTAATAAATAAGCCATATCAATAAAATACAAGAATAGATAAAAATTAATTTAAGCCTTACATTAGTCAATAAAGCGACCGTGCTAGAACTACGGGACTCGAGGGGTGCCTTACACCTTCCCCTCGGTCAACAGAATTCCTTACTCAGTTTTCTATTTTGTAGACCATAATTAAGAGTCAAACCTTCCTTTTGAAAGGGGATTCAAATAAAAGGTGACTTGGAATACCAAAACTCAATTCCAAGTGGCGGCTATGAATAATAAATAATTCCTTTTCAAAAAGTCACTTTAATTGAAAAAACTCTTTTAACTCAGCCTCGTAATAGGGTTGCGTGGAAAAAAGAGGTGTGACACCAATAGTACTAAAACTCTGCCGGATTATTTTTGAAAAAAAAAAAGATTTTTGTTTTTAAAATAGTTGGTTTTGACAAATTTGCCCGAACTACGCCAGTTTGATTCTCACCGAATGTGAGATACGTAGGCAACCCTCATCGGGTCCAACTTCCCTTTTACAAAAATAGCCCAAAAATGCCAAAAATTTTACTTTTATCATAAATAAGTCGGGTGACGTCATTCTTGTTAAAATAAGTCAAATGTCCCCAAAAGGGCACCGGAAGGCTGTTTTTACAAGAACAACCACCTTGGGTCATTTTCAACGGTTAGCAGGTACAACCTTAAAATCTTCTTTCTCGAAGTGCTGAAAGGCCGTATCCACAAAGCCGGAGTTTTGTTTTTGAAATAAAAATTAATGAAAAATTAAAAATTCCCAAAAATTATTTCCTTACTTTTCACATTTATTCTGCAAGAACTACGCTTGGTCTGATTCATGCCGGGTCATGGTACGTAGGCAATCTCCATAAGATTCGACCGTAACCATAAGAAAAAAGAAAAAAGGAAAGAAAAGAAGGTGAAAGGAAAAACAAGAATGGAAAAGAAAAACAAAAAGAGAAAAAAAGAAAAAAAGAGAAAAATAAGAAAACCATGGCAAAAAGCAAAGTCCAGAATGAAAGAACAGAAAAATGGAGAGGAAAGAAAAATCAAAATGAGAGAAAAACCAGAAAGAGAAAGAAAAATAGAGTGTGGAAAGTTAAAAGAAAAGAAATGGGAAGAAAAGCCGGGATGACGCATGCAACCGTTGCAAACATGTAAACACTCATTTAACTGTATAGGTGTATCACACCCCAATGTGCGGTTACCTATCTGTTATTTGTCTCAAACTAACCGTTTGTTACTGTCCTCTCTGAGCTTAGGTTTTTAGAAACGATGGTTGGTTTTCGGTAAACTGGTATCGCATCAGTATTTTACCAGATCAAAAGGGAGCATAGAAATGTTGTCTGAAATAACTTTGCCACCAGTTCTCATCACCGAAGACAGCCCCATCTCAGGGATCCCGGCCTCCGAGTCTGCCACAGCTGAAGAAAACCGGATATTATGTCTCCGAGTTATGAAGATGTGGGATGCATGGACTAACGGAAGGGAGCCTTCAAGTGTTATCCCTAGCTTTCCTGAATTGTTCCCTAGACCCGGGGGTACCTCTAACATCCCCATCAGTCATCCGAATACCCCATTGGGACAACCTACCATGTCCGCTCACTTTGTAGGAACACCTTTCGAGGTACGCCCCCAGGTGTTCACATCAGAAGTAGTTCCCAATATCTTTACCGCTCCACCATGCTCTGTACCACACAACCTTCACTACCTAGGCCTGCTTTTGATCCCTCGGCCTTTACTTTCCAAAATCCTATTTTTCAAGCGGATCCTCCTCAATATCCCACATACACTTACTCTCAGCCACCCCCGTTTGAGTTTACACCTGGACAAGATAAAACTCCTAAAGCTCCTGAACAGGATGAGATGGAAAAAAAGATGAGGAGCCTGGAGCAGAGCTTAAAAAATATGCAAGGTTTAAGCGGGCAAAAAAGTGTTGCGTATAGTGATTTGTGCATGTTCCCTCACGTGCACCTGCCCATGGGATTCAAAATGCCGAAGTTTGAGAAATATGATGGGCATGGCACTCCCGTTGCTCACCTTAAAAGGTACTGTAACCAATTGCGTAGGGCTGGCGGAAAAGAGGAATTGCTAATGGCTTACTTTGGGGAAAGCTTAGTAGGTATAGCCTCGGAATGGTATATGGATCAGGACATATCTGGTGGCACATTAGAGATTTTGTTCGACAGTTTCAGTACAACATAGACATTGCGCCAGACAGGAACTCCTTGGCGAATCTAAAGAAAAAATCCTCAGAAAGTTTTCGGGAATATGCGATTCAGTGGCGCGAGCAAGCATCAAGGGTGAAACCTCCAATGGATGAAGTGGAAATGGTCATCGTATTTCTTCAGGCCCAAGAAGCCGATTACTTCCAGAACATGATGTCAGCTATGGGCAAACCTTTTGCAGAGGCAATTAAGATTGGTGATGGTGGAGAATGGTCTGAAAACGGGTAGTGTGAGCACGTGATTTTTACCCTAAATGAGAATTACTCCCAAAAAATTCAAAATAAAATAATTTCGTGTTGTTTGCAATTTTGTGAATTTTGCGTTATTTTTCCTGTATTGTTTGCATTTGTTCGCGCATGTCTATTTGTTTAAATCAACAAAAATACAAAAATATGTCGCATTTGCATCTAGGATTCAATTCTGCATTTATGAGTAATTAAGTTTGTTTTACAAAAATGAAAAAATCACAAAATATGTACTTTGCATTTTTTAGCATCTAATGTCAAATTGTGTGATTTTATTTTAATTGTGTGTGATGATTGTTATTAGGAATTACTTAGTATTTGTGATTTGGTTTATAATTTAGAAAGAAAATAAAAGAAAAGAGCAAAAAAATATGAAAGAAAAATCGGATTGGGTCTCTTATTCTAATTTAAATTAACCTGGCCCAAGTGTCTCACAAATCCAACCTAAAACCCACCGGGTCAGCCTGACCCGGTCTGCCCCATAACCTAAAATCCCCTCCCCTCTTTCATGTTTTACCCCTTACCAACCAAAACACTAGAAGAACCCCCCTAAGCCACCAACCCTAAACCACCCTCCGCCCCCTCGCAAAACCAGACGACTGCCACAACCTTCACGTCTTCAGCCACCCCCGCACCACCACGATGCTAAACACCCTCCAGCTCGCCCACGTCCACCTCCTCTCCTCATCACAACACAAATATTGAACTAGACACATAACAAGAGAAGAAAGACGAGTAGCCAGTCTGCCGCACGTCTCCCGCCCTATTCTAGCCGTGAAACTCCATCTTCCTGAACACACACACACAAAAAACTAAGATGAAACGGAAAAGAGAAGTAAGTGAAAGAACACTTCAAAAATAGCAAGTATTCAGCTCCGAAATGCAACAATAAGAGCTGCTCGAAACCATCCCAAGGCTTGCCGAAATACCACCATTTTTGGCCCAAAACCTCCATTGAATCAGTCCTATCTATCGAAATTTCATCAGCAATACTCCAGTCGTCGAAGATCAGCTCGAATCCGATGGAGTTTGTTTAAGGTCTCCTGTCCGTGTTTGAGTTCTCGTTTGTGTTCGTTGTTGGAGCTCGGATTGCAATAATGGATTCCTTTCTCTGTGTTTCCTATCACTTTCTTTTTGCATATGAGGTCAGTCCGTTCAGTATATTGTTAGTTTTCTTTCATTTTTATCTAAGGTTAATTGTGATTTTGTTCCCAATATAGTTAGTTTATTACCCTGTATCTATGTGAATCAATTTTGACCTTACTAGTTCAATACAATAGTTCTGAATCATTGAATCCTTCATCTTGGTTATAATGCTGTCGGATTTAATTTGAAGTTCAGTTGATGATTGAGTTTAATGATTTGATCTACTTGTTTGTTCTGTTAAGTTTGTTTTGATATGAATCTGACCTTGTTGATTTGTCCTAATGTTGTTCATTCAGTTTAGTTTCATTAGTCAATTGTTAGATGAATGGGTTATAGCTGATATGATTTTGTACAGGTTCAAAGGGTGTTGGGGTAGGATAGTAATTTCAATGGTTACCGGGGTATTTTTGGGACTTAAAAGTGTAAAAAATAATTAGTTTAAATATTCTGTCCAGTAGGTACTAATGAGCCAATAAAATAATATATTTGTTTAATAAAGGTGGGGAACAAGACATAATAGTATGGGGAGGATTTATGGGAAGTAATTAAAATATGTTACCCATACTAGGAATTAAAATAAGAAGGGACATATAGTAGTGGAGGACAAATGAATTCAAAAAGGAGATTAGACACATAGTAATGGGCTGTCAGGTAATATCATGGGCAAGCAAATTTTCCCTCAATTGTTTAAGTGTCTAAGGGGGCTGATATAGTTTGCGTATAAATAGGGGGAGTTTGGACAGAGTCAGGGGGTGGTTTTTGAACTTTGAAAATCATTTTCTCAGAAATTTTAAGGAGTCAATTAGTTAAACTAATACTGTTTAATTGAAAACTAAAAGAGAGCTCCAGCTTTAACTGTCAAGTTATATTTTTGAATTCATCTTTTGGTTGCGGTTACTGCATTCCGATTGGTATTTGGTTGAAACTAAGTTGTTTTGGGGTCAGCTATTGGGTGATGTTATTCTGTTGTTTGCTGGGTTTCATTTTGGTCGATTTGGTACTATCTCGGCTGTGTTAATTCCTTCATTTGCTGCTGCTGGTTGTCTGCTGTTGTATTGCTGTTGCAACTTTTGTTGTATTGCTGCTGCTGATCTTCCTTTTCGCCCATTGTAAACATTTCTAGGTACACTTCCTGTTTCATTAAAATGTAGAATCCCAGTTGAGAAAGTGAAATGAAAATGTGCAGCAAGGCGTTGATTCCGGATTTCTGTTTCAGCATTTAAATTCATAGTTGTCAGAATTTTCTTTTATTTCGTTTTTTATCAAATGCACTGTAAACTGTTGTATCTCGGATTCAATGAGACTATTTTACATGTGGAGTACTAGTTGTAGCTACTGTTAGTTTAGCAGAGTAGATTACATTAATTTTAGTTAATCTCCTATTATATGTTCTCTTAATATATGTGTTTAAAGGCAGTCCCTAAAATGAGATAGAACATTTAGTCAATTACCGTTAGTATTCAGCCTGGGTAATTAAACTGATTTTGTAGCTTGGTTATTAACCCTTTTAGGTCAGTATAATTTTATAAGTGTTAGATTTAGTTCACGTTGCAATAATCTCACACGGATAGGTGTTTTAAATTTAGTTAATACATGAAAATAAAATAGTCCTTTAAAGTTAATGTTCTAATTTTGGCAAAAACTCGAGAACAAAGGTTCAAGTTGATAAATTCGTTCATTGTAAATTGTTGAACACACTTGTACAAATGTAGAGTAACTTCAATAAGCATTTAGTATAGTTAAAATTGCGGATCCGTTTGGTTGAATGAATTAGCCTATTTACAAGGTTTTCGGGCCTTAGCACTCCTTTGAACGGCCCAGGTCCAGTCAGATTCATGTGTTCGTATGGACCTGGGCCAAGGCCTATGACTAACTATCCTTTTATACAAGTTCGAGTGCAATTTTCCATTTGCGTTTGTTTAATCTAATAACTAATAAGTTAGGGCCTTTTCAAGCATGTTAATTAATTAGGTTTTCTTTTAGAGACAAATAATGTAGAATATCATAGTTTACTTTAGGATGGACCTTTAAATAAAATATGAGACGAGCCTCACCGAATAAAACTCACAAACTGCGGGGCCCTCATTAAATGTATATATGAAATACTTAGATTTCGGGACGGGCCGTTTAGCGAATCTCACGGTCTTTCCCAAAACAATAATGCGCTAGTCACTTTAGGCGCGTACTTCAATAACATTACCTCCCTAAACTCGGGTGTACATTTATGTGACCCAAATCCAAATCTCAACGGAGTCGAGATGTGTCAACAACCATGGGTACATTGATGTGATGTGGTTCGAGACGCATTTTCACGATGTTTCAATTCTCTTTAAAATAATGATAATAATAAAGCAGTAAAGAGTTAAAATTTGCACATAGGTTCAACATGCATTAAAATCAGATAAATAAGCCGAATATGACAGTTGAGCGACCGTGTTAGAACCATGGAACTCGGGAATGCCTAACACCTTCTCCCGGGTTAATAGAATTCCTTATCCGGATTTTTGATTCGTAGACTGTCATATAAAGTCAACCTTTTCCTCGATTCGGGATTCAAACCCGTAACTTGGGACTCCATAAATCTCTCAAGTGGCGACTCCAACTCTTAATAATAAATCTCATTTCGATTGTCCTTTAATTGGAAAAACTCTCTTTATTACACCCTTCGCGGGGTGCAGTAGCGTAAGACAGCTCTGGCGACTCCGCTGGGGAATGACACTAACCCAGAACCACTGGTTCAGGGTTAGAATTCGAGCTTAGAATAATTGTTGTATTTGGCTTTATTTATTATCTGATTTTATTATATGATTGGGCTTAAATGTGCAAAATGATGATTTTTATCGCTTTGATATAGTTGAACTGTATTATAAACTGTCCTCTCTGACACCTCTTTGAGTTTCCTGATAGGTAGTTATGTTGTGTTTGCCTACCAGCATCGCAAAACTTCTGTCTTAAAATAAAGCCAGTTAGCCTACCAGCTTCTGGTGAAGGATTTAGTCACACATGATTAGGAGGGAGAGCCGTTAGCTAGCCAGTGCTGTTCTACTACTGGTAACGCTTGACACTCCTCGGCTCGGGTTGTCCGCTCGGGTAAGCCAGGTCTAGAACAAACACCCAGGATAAACTTAGTATAACAAAACCTCATGTCGGATCCCTAGTAGGAACGCTTATTTGCATCATGTTGCATTTGACTTAGGGGACTCAACACAGGGGTTGAGTCCGTCTAGGACAGGCAACCTGAAATGAAGGGACCATCCTGATGCATCTTATTTGCTACCTGTGCATTTATTTTGCTTCGGACTAGCATGCTGACCGGCTTCTGAAAATTGGGAATATTGGAAAATTGTGAAAAAGAGAAAAATAGCAGTGTAGAGAGATAACTACTTATTTTTAGAAAAAACCCAATGCTCAAGTAGTGTTGAATCTCTGCCAAAATTTTGAAAATAAAAAAAAAGAAAAAAAAAGAAATGTTTCTTCTTAATTTGATTTATTTGAAAAACAAAAGAAAAGAGTCTGGTTTTCAAAGTTAGTTCATTTGCTTGCCCGAACTACGCCGATTTGATTCTCACAGGATGTGAGATACGTAGGCAGCCCTCATCAGGTCCAACTTCTCCTTTTGCAGAAATAGTCAAAAAATGTCAAATTTTAATTTTCGTCGTAAATAAGTCGGGTGATGCCGCTCTTGTCAAATATAGACGAATGTTCCCGAAAGGGACGCCGGAAGGCTGACTTTGGATAAACGGCCACCTTTGGTCATTTTTCTTTTAAAAAAAATTTTGCGAGTTGACCCACACAGCCTTAAAATCTACGTCCCCGAGACGTTGAAGGGTCGTGCTTGCAATATTGGGTTTTCTATTTTTGAAAAACAAAAAAAAGAGTCATAAATAAGTCGGGTGATGCCGTTTTTATCAAATATAGCCGAATGTTCCCGAAAGGGACGCCGGAAGGCTGACTTTGCATAAACGGCCACCTTTGGTCATTTTTTTAGATTTTGGCCGGTTGACCCACACAGCCTTAAAATCTTCGTCCCCGAGGTGCTGAAAGGCCGTGTTCGCAAAACCAGGTCTTTTATTTTAATTTAATTTGAAAAACAAGAAAAAGAGTCAGTGGGAAAGTGAATGCCGTTTGGATTTTTGGTCAAAATAAGCCAAGCCAGCTTCAGCAGTGTATTGAACCGTTCTTGCCGAGATATCCTTAGAGTATTTTTCAGTTGTCGAAAGGCTATTTTCGTAAAAGAACGGACAAGTTTGTAAAAGTGTCACAAAATAGATCCTCCCCAGCCTCAAAATTCATGAGAAATTGGGAAGGGGCCACGTTTGCAAAAATAGCCATTTGGTTGAAATTGGCAAATACGGGAAGGAATTTGTCAGTCTATTTTTTAATTTGTATTTTTTTTTATTAGAGTATGTGGGTTGTTTAATGTTCGAGTATGTATCTCGTCTTTCACCAAAGTCTGCTAGTTCAGTCTAAGTTTGTTAGTTTTTTTAATCATTGTAAGCAAATTGTGTTTTATTATGAAAATTGAAAATTCCAAAAAATGTTTCATTGTTGTTTACCTTTAATTTGCCAGAACTACGCACGGTTTGATTCATGCGGGGACATGATACGTAGGCAATCCACATAAGATTCGACCACCACTAAAAAAAGGGAATAATAGAAAAACAAAAAGAGTGAAATAAAGGAAATAAAAAGAAAATTCGGGGAGGCATTCAAAAGGAGCTCAATTATAAGAAGCCGGAATGACGCACATAGCTGATGCATGATAGAAAGGGTTAACTGTCTAGGTGCATTGCATCCTTAATATATGTTTACCTATCTGTCAAATGCCCTAACACTAACGTGATGGCTTCACTTTGTTGTGTTCATATCCAGAAGGGTGGTCGGTTGTGGTTTCAAAGTGGTAACTCTTCCCTGCAACACAAAAGCAAAAAAAAAACAATGGCAGAGAACACCAGAAGTGAGTGTATTGGTTTGGATGACCGGAAACAACTGGTTGAACAGAACAACGAGTTGGCAGCAGACGTGAAAATGTTAAGACAGCATGAGGCAGACATGTATTGGGCATGGATGGCTGGGAAAGCACCACCCCCGCCACCACCTAGCTGCCTGGATTCTGCCCTTAGCCAAACACCTAACACAATAATGGGTGATCCTCCGTACTCTCCAGATCTACCCGCTTATGACAGCTTTCCCAGCCACCCAAGTAGCTTTATCACTCGTCACCCAGCTATATTTTCCCAACGCTACTCCCCTCACCAACGCTACTCATCTCCACGAAACCCCCAAAATCATACCCCACTTTCCAAATACCCAGCTCCATAAAATGCCCATCCACTCCCTCGAGCATATCGAAAGCCTCCTGGATCAGGTTTTAGGCCAAATCAGGCATTTAGGAATGAGAGGTTGCTAAAACGAGAAAAGACTCTCACCCCTATCGAAGAATCTTATGCAAGTCTGTTTGAAAGGCTAAAGCATGCTAGCCTGATTGAGCCACTCCCCGGATATACTCTAGACCGACGTGCAAGAAACTTTGATCCTACTGCACAATGTGCATACCACTCAAATATCCGGGGGCACAACATTGAGAGCTGCCGTTCGTTGAAAAGAGAAGTAGAAAGGATGATTCACGAAGGAGTAATTGTGATCGATGACGGGAGTAAAGAGCATGCAGGTCCTCTTGGGATATTGACTAAAGCTGAAGATGTTGAAGCAGATAGTGGTCTTGGCAATATTGATGCGAGGCCCAGTGGCTAAGATGTCGTGCTTGGTGATGGGGAAGATGCTCCATTCCTTGGTTAGCCAGAGTAGAGCTGTTGGTGGTTTATTTTGTGGTCATTTCTGTTTGTCCGGTTTTGTTTCAGGGTTGTACTCTGGTTTGTTTTGTTGTTCGAACCGTTTCACCATTAATCTAATGCAAATTTCGATCTTTATTACTTCTACT
Source organism: Nicotiana glauca (assembly GCA_026770625.1). Lineage (NCBI taxonomy): Eukaryota > Viridiplantae > Streptophyta > Magnoliopsida > Solanales > Solanaceae > Nicotiana > Nicotiana glauca. The sequence continues at coordinate 77,682 of MU671743.1, read as the reverse complement.
CATTTTCTTTGTTTAGTTCTTTTATCCTTTTGTTGTGTCTTTTGTTCAAACGCCTATTCTAGTGACATGACATGCGCACACAATTCGGGCCTAATCTTAAAAGTTAATCGTAAACCATGAAGCAATTGGGAGATGATCAGGACATTTAAAGGAAATAAGAACGGTTTGAGATCCCGAGTCATGTGAAACTAGGGCAAGTAAAACATAAAGAAAACCATAAAGGCAAGCTGGCCAAATTGACAGGGGTCGTTCGCGGTAATGAAAATAAGAGTGTTGCCCAACAGTGCTTTAAAAGATATGGCGAATGTTAATCGTGTTATTTGCACTTGGTATGTTTTGAAGATTGGAATGACGAAGGCATTTTGTTCTGCTATCTAAACACTTTATCCTTCGTTACCCCTTTGAGCCTTATTTAATTTCTTTCATACCCCTCCTTCGAAATCAGTAGCAAAAATTAGAAATACAAACATGGAAGATGAAGAAAAAGAAAAACAAAGAAAAGAAAACCATAAAAACAACAAAAGAGAAAGAAGGAGATAAAGAAAAATATATATCTATATATATAATAAGTGGAAAGGAAAATTAAAACAACCAGGAATTGGGAACTACGTTTGACCTGATTCCTCAAAGAGGATACATAGGCGCTTCATAGCTTGGTCATAGTGCAACTAAAAAATAAAAAATAAAAAAAATCCCCAAACAAGAAACTGGGGCAAATGTTGCGTTCGTTGTAAATAAATCTAGTTCCGAAGGTTGTAATTTTAAACCCAGATTGACTTGTTTTGAGCCTGTAAATACCCTTTGTTTCTAGCCTATCCAAAATACCACATTACGGTCCAACGAAAGAACTTCTGATCAATCTTCAAAAGATGCCAAGTCAGACGAATGAGAGAGTCTTATCATAACACAACACTCTGATTCCCAGCAGAAAAGACTCTGATCTCCAGCAGAAAAAATATGAGAGAGTCTTAGAGGTAACACCCCATCCCCAGCTGAAAAGTAATACAAACGAGAGAGTCTTGTTGGTGAAAACCTTCACGGGCACCTTGAGGCGACTGTAAATTGAGAGAATAGCCAAAATGAGAGAGGATTGATAGTGAAAACCTTCGGGTACTACAAGTTGAGTAAGGGTGAGAATCAGATGGAAATCACCAGACAGAAATTGTGAAAGGCGATTAACGACGGAGGATAGGCTACATGTGCATGTCATGGCCATTAGAGTTGGTATTCGTGTTTGATAGGTTTTTATTTCGTAATTTTTCTTTTAGAGAGTCATCCTTTTCCTTTGTCTCTTATTCTGTTCCTTTTATCTTTCTCCTTTCATCGAATAATTCCCCAACAGAGTCTGTTTGGTGAAGACAAGTGAGAAATGACTTCAAAATTTGCCACTAGCCTTCCAATTATGCAAGACGGGATCTGATTAGAACATCCAAGTGGTATAAGTCAGGAGGAACAAGCGCAAGGCCAGTGTCCAGAAGGATATTCCCCAGCAAGAGGAGATTGACAAAAGGATGGGCCAGTGTCGAAAAGGATATCCCCCGCAGAAATTAAAGGTTATAGACCTCAATGCCAAGGCCAGTGGACAAATCAAGAAGGAACAACTCGAAGAGCGACCTGGGAAATTCATATGAGACTCAAAAGTTGGGGAAATGCCAGTTCCCGAGATATGCCCTAAAAAGAAGAGGGATATCCCCAGCAGAAAAGGTATTTTCAGGGACGCGAATGAATGAAGAAAGTGGCTCATCAATAAAACATGCAAGATTCTCAAGCAGAGTCAACTGTCATAGGAAGTGTGGGAGGGTCAGATAAGAGGATAAAAGTGGAAAAAAAAGGTGAGAGGTTTGTGAATAGGGAACCGTCAAGAAGGTTGGAAGTTATCGGCCAAGTTTCAAGATGGTCGGATGATGCGAAGCAGGGCAAGTCATTCTAAGACCAGCAGGAATATCATCCCAAGCAAATAATATCATCCCCAGCAAGTTTTGATAGTGTGACGGAACGCAGAGCAGGGGAAGGAGAAAGGGAAAAACCATCCCAGCAGGAATATCATCCCCAACAAATAATATCATCCCCAGCAAGTTTTGATAGTATGACGGAATGCAGAGCAGGGGAAAGAGAAAGGGAAAAACCAGCCCAGTAGGAGTATCACAACCAACCACCACGTTTAAAATAACAAATTTTCTTTGATTTGAAGCAGGTAAAAGAAATGGCATGGATGGCGGAAAGGCATGCCACAAGGAAGATTATCAAACTGGGGCAGAAAATTTTCCTTTCATTTTTGAAAATTTTCTAGAAGTCAGGTATCCACTTGGGGAAGAAGCCAGATAACACAAAGGAAGTGGTCTTTGAACCAGTGTTATCCCCAGCAGTGTTGAAAGAAGGAAAACAATAAGTTTTAATGAAGGAGGTTGTATCCCCAGCGGACAGAACTAAAGGATAAAACTTGTGTTCAGAAAAAGCAAAAGGCCAGTGTTATCCCCAGTAGTTTTCAGAAGAATGAAGCACCAGTTTGGAAGGAATGAAAATTCCCCGGCAGTGTTATCCCCAATAGCTTTCAGAGGAACGAAACGCAGGTTTTGAAGGATGTTTTGAAAGAGGAAGATAACATAGTTAAAAAAAAAAAGGAAAGAAGAAAATAGATTCCCCCAGCAGTGTTATCCTCAACAGTGTTATCCCCAGCTGATAACATTTTTATCCCCAGCAGTGTTGAGAGAAAATAAAAGTTTTGAAAGAAGTAGTTTTGAAAAAAAAAAAAAAGAAGAAGGGGTAGAAAGGAGATTCCCCTAGCAGTATTATCCCCAACAGGTAAGTAAATAATTCCAGCAGTGTTATCTCCAGCAGTTAAGAGGTGAGACAATACGAGTTTTGAGGGAAGCAGTTCCGAAAGGAGGTAATTCAAGAAGAAGGAAATGGTTTAGGAGGCAAAAGGGGACAACAGTGATATAATGCAGATGAAGTGTTGTTGAAGTCAGGAGCCCGCCTGAAGAGAGGAATGGCGATTTATTTTCAAAGTTGTTGTTGAAGTCAGGAGCCCGCCTGAAGAGAGGAATGGCGTTTTATTTTCAAAGTTGTTGTTGAAGTCAAAAGCCCGTCTGAAGAGAGACATGGCGATTTATTTTTAACTTGTTGTTGAAATCAGGAGCCCGCCTGAAGAGAGGAATGGCGATTTATTTTCAAAGTTGTTGTTGAAGTCAGGAGCCCGCCTGAAGAGAGGAATGGCATTTTATTTTCAAAGTTGTTGATTGAAGTCAGGAGCCCACCTGATGAGAGGAATGGCGTTTATTTTCTGAAGTTGTTGTTGAAGTCAGGAGCCTGCCTGAAGAGAGGAATGGCAATTTATTTTCAAAGTTGTTGTTGAAGTCAGAAGCCCGTCTGAAGAGAGGAATGGCGATTTATTTTTAAGTTGTTGTTGAAGTCAGGAGCCCGCCTGAAGAGAGGAATGGCGATTTATTTTCAAAGTTGTTGTTGAAGTCAGGATCCCGCCTGAAGAGAGGAATGACATTTTATTTTCAAAGTTGTTGATTGAAGTAAGGAGCCCGCCTGAAGAGAGGAATGACGTTTATTTTCTGAAGTTGTTGTTGAAGTCAGGAGCCCGCCTGAAGAGAGGAATGGCGATTTATTTTCAAAGTTGTTGTTGAAGTCAGAAGCCCGTCTGAAGAGAGAAATGGCGATTTATTTTTAAGTTGTTGTTGAAGTCAGGAGCCCGCCTGAAGAGAGGAATGGAGATTTATTTTCAAAGTTGTTTTTGAAGTCAGGAGCCCGCCTGAAGAGAGGAATGGTGTTTATTTTCTGAAGTTGTTTTTGAAGTCAGGAGCCCGCCTGAAGAGAGGAATGGCATTTTATTTTCAAAGTTGTTGATTGAAGTCAGGAGCCCGCCTGAAGAGAGGAATGGCGTTTATTTTCTGAAGTTGTTGTTGAAGTCAGGAGCCCGTCTGAAGAGAGGAATGGCGTTTATTTTCTGAAGTTGTTGTTGAAGTCAAGATCCCGCCTGAAGAGAGGAATGACGATTTATTTTCAAAGTTGTTGTTATAGTCAAAAGACCGTATGAAAAGAGGGATGGCGATTTATTTTTAAGTTGTTGTTGAAGTCAGGAGCCCGCCTGAAGAGAGGAATAGCGTTTATTTTCTGAAGTTTTTATTGAAGTCAGGAGCCCGTCTGAAGAGAGGAATGACATTTTATTTCAAAGTTGCTGTTGACGTTAGGAGCCCGCCTGAAGAGAGGAATGGCATTTTATATTTCAAAGTTGTTGTTGAGGTCGGGAGACCGCTCGTATAACAGAGGAATACATTTTAGTCGTTACATTTCAAGTAGTTGAAGTCAGCAACCCGCCGGAAGGCAGAAGGTTACAACAGAAAACCCCAGCATAAATCCAAATTCAGAAATCAGAAGGAAGGCCGGTCGGAAGAAGGCATTTCAGGTTTCGAAGAAAAACAATTCGAAGCTCACAAAAAGGAAATAAGCAGTTCAAGTTCGGCAATCAAGAGAAGCCGACGAGTAAAGTCAAAAAGAAAGAAACATCAGTGGAAACACAAGTCAGCAAGACATCAAAGCACAAGAAGCACAGGAAAGAGCAAGTTTAAGAGCTAGATAAGATTTCGTAACTCGTAGACTAGTTTAGTCTAGCTTCTTATTTTCTGTTTAGCACGGTATAATAAGGAGGTCGGTAAGCAGTAGCGGCAGCAGCAACAGTAGTAACAGCAAAATCACAGTTCCACGGTAGTCCCAGCTACCAAAACTTCCCGAACTACATTGAACTGATTCCCTTTTAGCCAGGGATATGTAAGAGACCTTGGAAGCAGAGGTTCGGTCAAGTCTTTCAAAAAATGCTTCACACGGAGTGTTCAAAACGGGCAAAAATCATTCGTATCTGCTCACTTTGTCTTTGCACGAAAACTCTTCGTGTTTACGGGTAAAGAGGGGAAACTGTGAGCACGTGATTTTTGTCCTAAATGAGAATTACTCCCAAAAAATTCGAAATAAAATAATTTTGTGTTGTTTGCAATTTTGTGGATTTTGCGTTATTTTTCCTGTATTGTTTGCATTTGTTCGCTCATGTCTATTTGTTTAAATCAACGAAAATACAAAAATATATCGCATTTGCATCTAGGATTCAGTTCTGCACTTAGGAGTAATTAAGTTTGTTTTACAAAAATGAAAAAATCACAAAAATATGTACTTTGCATTTTTTAGCATCTAATGTCAAATTGTGTGATTTTATATTAATTGTGTGTGATGATTGTTATTAGGAATTAATTAGTATTTGTGATTTGGTTTATAATTTAGAAAGAAAATAAAAGAAAAGAGCAAAAAAAAAATATGAAAGACAAATCGGATTGAGCCTCTTATTCTAATTTGAATTAACCTGGCCCAAGTGTCTCACAAATCCAACCCAAAACCTACCGGGTCAACCCGACCCGGTCTGCCCCATAACCTAAAATCCCCTCCACTCTTTCATGTTTTACCCCTTACCAACCAAAACCCTAAGAAAACCCCCCCTAAGACGCTAACCCTAAACCACCCTCGCCCCCCTTGCTAAACCAGACGACCACCACAGCCTTCACGTCTTTAGCCACCCCCCACACCACCACGATGCTAAACACCCTCCAGCTCACCCACGTCCACCTCCTCTCCTCATCACAACACAAACCTTGAAGTAGACATATAACAAAAGAAGAAAGACGAGTAGCTAGTCTGCCACCCGTCTCCAGCCCCATTCTAGCCGTGAAACTCCATCTTCCTGAACACATACACACACGAAAAACTGAGATGAAACGGAAAAGAGAAGTAAGTGAAAGAATGCTTCAAAAATAGCAAGTATTTAACTCCCAAATGCAGCAATAAGAGATGCTCGAAACCATCCCAAGGCTTGCCAAAATACCACCATTTTTTGCCCAAAACCTCCATTTAAGCAGTCCTATCTATCGAAGTTTCATCAGCAATACTCCAGTCGTCGAATATCAGCTCGAATCCGATGGAGTTTGTTTAAGGTCTCCTATCCGTGTTCGAGTTTTCGTTTGCGTTCGTTGTTGGAGCTCGGATTGCAACAATGGATTCCTTTCTCTGTGTTCCCTATCACTTTCTTTTTGCATATGAGGTCAGTCCGTTCAATATATTGTTAGTTTTCTTTCATTTTTATCTAAGGTTAATTGTGATTTTGTTCCCAATATAGTTAGTATATTACCCTGTATCTGTGTGAATCAATTTTGACCTTACTAGTTCAATACAATAGTTCTGAATCATTGAATCCTTCATCTTGGTTATAATGCTGTCAGATTTAATTTGAAGTTCAGTTGATGATTGAGTTTAGTGATTTGAATCTACTTCTTTGTTCTGTTAAGTTTGTTCTGATATGAATCTGACCTTGTTGATTTGTCCTAATGTTGTTCATTCAGTTTAGTTTCATTATTCAATTGTTAGATGAATGGGTTATAGCTGATATAATTTTGTACAGGTTCAAAGGGTGTTGGGGTAGGATAGTAATTTCAATGGTTACAGGGGTATTTTTGGGACTTAAAAGTGTAAAAAATAATTAGTTTAAATATTATGTCCAGTAGGTACTAATGAGCCAACAAAATAATACATTTGTTTAATAAATGTAGGGAACAAGACATAATAGTATGGGGATGGTTTATGGGAAGTAATTAAAATATGTTACCCATGCTAGGAATTAAAATAAGAAGGGACATATAGTAGTGGACGACAAATGAATTAAAAAAGGAGATTAGGCACATAGTAATGGGCTGTCAGGGAATATCATGGGCAAGCTGATTTTCCCTCAATTGTTTAAGTGTCTAAGGGGGCTGATATAGTTTGCGTATAAATAGGGGAGTTTGGACAGAGTCAGGAGGGTGGTTTTTGAACTCTGAAAATCATTTTCTCAGAAAGTTTAAGGAGTCAATTAGTTCAACTAATACTGTTTAATTGAAAACTAAAAGAGAGCTCCAGCTTTAACTGTCAAGTTATATTTTTGTATTCATCTTTTGGTTGCGGTTACTGCATTACGATTGGTATTTTATTGAAACTAAGCTGTTTTGGGGTCAGCTATTGGGTGTTGTTATTCTGTTGTTTGCTGGGTTTCATTTTGGTCGATTTGGTACTGTCTTGGCTGTGTTAATTGCTTCATTTGCTGTTGCCGGTTGTCTGTCGTTGTATTGTTGTTGCAACTTTTGTTGTATTGCTGCTGCTGATCTTCCTTTTCGCCCATTGTAAACATTTCCAGGTACACTTCCTGTTTCATTGAAATGCAGAATCCCAGTTGAGAAAGTGAAATGAAAATGTGCAGCAAGGCGTTGATTCCGGATTTCTGTTTTAGCATTTAAATTCATAGTTGTCGGAATTTTCTTTTATTTCATTTTTTATCAAATGGACTGTAAACTGCTGTATCTCGGATTCAATGAGTCTATTTTACATGTGGAGTATTAGTTGTAGCTGCTGTTAGTTTAGCATAGTAGATTACATTAATTTTAGTTAATCTCCTGTTATATGTTCTCTTAATATATGTGTTTAAAGGCAGTCCCTAAAATGAGATAGAACATTTAGTCAATTACCGTTAGTATTCAGCCTGGGTAATTAAACTGATTTTGCAGCTTGGTTATTAACCCTTTTAGGTCAGTATAATTTTATAAGTGTTAGATTTAGTTCACGTTGCAATAACCTCACACGGATAGGTGTTTTAAATTTAGTTAATACATGAAAATAAAATAGTCCTTTAAATTTAATGTGCTAATTTTGGCAAAAACTCGAGAACAAAGATTCAAGTTGATAAATTCGTTTATTGTAAATTGTTGAACACACTTGTACAAATGTATAGTAGCATTTAGTATAGTTAAAATTGCGGATCCGTTTGGTTTAATAAATTAGCCTATTTACAAGGTTTTCGGGCCTTAGCACTCCTTTGAACGACCCAGGTCCAGTCATATTCATGTGTTCGTATGGACCTGGGCCAAGGCCTATGACTAACTATCCTTTTGTACAAGTTCGAGTGCAATTTTCCATTTGCATTTGTTTAATCTAATAACTAATAAGTTAGGGCCTTTTCAAGCATGTTAATTAATTAGGTTTTCTTTTAGAGACAAATAATGTAGAATATCATAGTTTACTTTAGGATGGACCTTTAAATAAAATATGAGACGAGCCTCGCCGAATAAAATACACAAACTGCGGGGCCCTCATTAAATGTATATATGAAATACTTAGATTTCGGGACGGGCCGCTTAGCGAATCTCACGGTCTTCCCCAAAACAATAACGCGCTAGTCACTTTAGGTGCGTACTTCAATAACATTACCTCCCTAAACTCGGGTGTACATTTATTTGACCCAAATCCAAATGTCAACGGAGTCGAGATGTGTCAACAACCACGGGTACATTGATGTGACGTGGTTCGAGATGCATTTTCACGACGTTGCAATTCTCTTTAAAATAATGATAATAATAAAGCGGTAAAGAGTTAAAATTTGCACATAGGTTCAACATGCATTAAAATCAGATAAATAAGCATAATATGACAGTTGAGCAACCGTGCTAGAACCACGGAACTCGGGAATGCCTAACACCTTCTCCCGGGTTAACAGAATTCCTTATCCGAATTTCTGGTTCGTAGACTGTAATATAGAGTCAACCTTTTCATCGATTCGGGATTTAAACCGGTGACTTGGGACACCATAAATCTCTCAAGTGGCGACTGCAACTCTTAATAATAAATCCCGTTTCGATTGTCCTTTAATTAAAAAAACTCCCTTTATTACACCTTTCGCGGGGTGCAATAGCGTAAAAAGGAGGTGCGACAGGTAGAATCTTGAGCTAGTCAGCCATTAGAGCAACCTCCTAAGCCATTCAAGGCGGGTCTGGAGGAATTGCTAAGGGTAAGAAGAAAGATGAAACGTCTATGGCAGCATCAGGGGCAATAGGACACCGTGCTCCCAAACCCATGTTTTGTGAAAGAACCCCTCAACATTACCACCCTCATCATGTCATGGCTTATGCTCCTCAACCTTATGCGGTCATGAATGCTCAACCCTTTGCTCGGCCGCAGCCACATGCCAATCGAAATCAAGCCCTATTCCCAAGAAATCAGCCTCCCTACCAGAACCACTATAATCCTCGTCCTCCGCAGAATAATTTTCCTCCCCGGGAGCCACCCAGGAGAAATTTTTTTACCCAAATTGGTGAATCTTAGGCTAATCTATTCCCAAAACTTGTCTAAATGGGTTTACTGTTGCCGGTTCCCCAAATGAGGCATAACCCAGCATCACCTGCCTTCAGAGCCGGTGTTAGGTGTGCTTATCATTCAGGGGCAGAAGGCAATGATACAAATGACTGTTGGACTCTGAAACGAGCGGTGGAGAAATTAATAGAGCAGGGAAAGATAGTGCTGAGGGACGAGGAGGTCCCAAATGTGACTAACAATCCATTGCCAGCCCACAATAATGGGCATGTGATTGGGATGATCTGTGAGGATAAAGAGTTCGATCCGGCATTAAAGGCCATCATTACTATTACCGATACAGAAAGAAAGACAAAGGTTGCCCCGAAGCAAGATAAAGGGGAGAAGAAAAGCAAAGTCACCAAGACAAAACCAGAAAAGAAAGTTGAAACAAGCACAGAGGCGATACCTCCCAAAAATGGAATTCTATATGTCCCACGAGGCCGCCAAGAAAAGTAGTTGAGTGAGCCCTTCAAAGAAATTGGAATTGAAAAAGGGAACACAAGTGTACGTACCCAAGCAAGCCTATGTGTTGCGGGGGACAATCAAACCACCTCGGCTAAGTGAGCCAGTGGTTATTGGACGCGTACCACAGAAGCTTATGACGAACCCTGCTGCATTGCTGTGGAATTATCATCAGACGGTGGTTACGTATAAAGGAAAAGAGATCTTGGGAGAGCTTCCAGAAAATCCCCCTGTTGAAAATATTCTAACATAGAAGAGGTAAACAATGCCACCAGAAGGCATTTCCCGCCTAAGAAACCTGTGAGTGCTGAGGAAGCAGAAGCTTTCTTTAAGAAGATGAAAATGGCCGACTATGAGGTGGTCGATCAATTGTGAAAATGTCCCGAACAAGTGTCCTTAGTGTCATTGCTGATGAAATCCCCTGAGCATCAAAAGGTTTTAATGAAAACTCTAAATGATGCGTACGTGTCAGTTGAAACCTCGGTGGAACAACTAGAACGGATGGCGGAAAGTTTCTTTGCTATCAATCAGATTTCATTCAGCAAAAATGACTTGCCTCTAGAAGGAGCTGCTCACAACAAAGCCTTGCACTTAACTGTCAAATTTGAGGGATATTATGTAAAGCGAATCATGGTAGTCGGAGGCTCGGGGGTAGATATTTGCCCACTCTCCACACTGCAATGTACGGAAATCGGGACTGGAAGGATTCATCCCAACAATGTCTGTGTGGGAGCCTTTGACGGCATCAAAAGAGATACCATTGGAGAAATTGACCTAATCTTGACTATCATCCCGGTGACTTTAGAGGTGACTTTTCAAGTGCTAGACATGGACACGTCTTATAATTTTCTTCTGGGAAGGCTTTGGATCCATGCCGCAGGAGCTGTACCTTCTACCCTTCACCAAATGGTGAAATTTGAATATGAGGATCAGGAAATTGTAGTTCATGGAGAAGATGAAAAGTCAATCTATCGGGACCCATCTGTCCCATGTCTAGAAGCGAGGGAAGGCAGTGAACACATAGTCTACAAAGCATTCGAAGTTGTGGTGGCGGATCAACATGAAGAAAGAACTCCTTGCCCTCAACCCTTCCTATCCAATGCCTCGATTATGGTAGCCAAGTAAATGATCAGACATGGTTTCAAGCTAGGAAAGGGACTTGGAAAATCTCTGCAAGGAATATCTGAGCTAGTGACTCTGCCTACAAGTGAAAAGTTCTTCGGGATAGGTTTCCACCCTACCCCAGATGATATAAAGTGGGCAGATGAGAGAAAGAAGGAGGGATGGGTCTTGCCACAGCCACTACCACATTTCTATGAAACCTTTGTCAAACCGAAGTACAGTGAAGAGGAAGATGATGAGGCCTTTATGGCCGAAGAAATTGAGGAAATATGTGGGGCAATGAGAAAAGTACTCTACGAAACCCACATGATTCATCCAGGAGAGGGCACTAGCACCACTGAGGTGTTATACATGGGACCAAGCACCAAGCTTCAAAATTAGAAAGCTATGCCATTTCCGATCAGGCGGGAGTCCCGGTAGACCTGCCCTGCTACTTTTTCTGCATCCCGAGTTATTCCAGGGTGTAACTCAGATATTTTCTTTAGTTTCCTGTCTTTAAATTTCCCAACATAAACCTTGTTATCTTCCCAATTCCAAGAAATGAAATCAATATGTCATCGTTCATTTTCTTTATTCTTTCTGATTTTTGTTATTTTTTCTTTTTAGTTCTAATAATGCGGCTTTAAATAACATGACATGCTTGCAAACTTCATGCCCAGATCCCAAAACACTGTCAGACTTCAAAATAATGAATCAGGAGTTGAAATGCAAAGAAGGTAACTTTGAGGAAATAAAACAAGCAGAGATCGAGGATAGTGAGTGGTTCAAGACTCGGTTGGTACAATTGTCTTTAATTGATGAAAAATGGATAGCCGCGGTTTGTCACGGACAGTTGTACTAATAAAGAATGGCCGGCGCTTATAACAAGAAAGTGCGTTTCAGGAACTTTGAAGTGGGACAACTCGTGTTAAGATGCATTCTACCTCATCACCAGGAAGAAAAAGGCAAGTTCGCTCCGAATTGGAAGGGTCCCTACATCATCCGAAAGATATTGCCGAGAGGAGCATTGTATCTGGGATACATCGAAGGAAATGATCCTGAAGCAGAAGTCAATGCAGATGCAGTAACAAGGTACTATGTTTAGGCCCTCTGCGGTGATGGTTTTTGTACAATTGAGATGGCGAAGCCTTTCCTTCCCGCTATTCAAACACTATCAACCCTTCATAAACCTATTTGAGTCGGTTACTCTTCCTTGATTACCCTCTTTGGAACCCGGAAATACTATCGAAGAGAAAGAAAGAAAAAAAAAGAGGAAATAAAAAAAAAGAAAAAAAAAGAATGAAAACAAAATGATAAAAAGAGAAAGAAAGAAAGAAACAAAAACAAAAACAGCAAAAACCAAAACTTCCTGAACTACGTCTTACTTGATTCCAAAAAGGATACGTAGGCAGCCTCTCTCTGGGGTTCAGTTACACCAAAAAAAAATCCAAATTCCCCCAAAAAAGTGAAACTGGGGCAGATGATATAATGGCTCGGCCATGAGCCCGCCAAAACGGTTCCAAGGTTGTAATTCTGTCCAAGATTCTTTTTACCCAGAAACCTTGTCCAAGTCCTTCTGATCAATTGGCAAAGGCATGGGAAGTGAAAAACATCATTGTTGGAATTTGATGCAATCCAAATTGAGAGAAATAAAATGAGAGAGTCTTATCGGTGAAAACCTACGGGCACCATAGGGCGACAGTGAGTAGAGAAATTGAAAATGAGAGAGTCTGCTTAGTGAAAACTCGTAAGGAGCACTATCGGGCGACAGTGAGAAGAGAAATGAGAGAGGTCGATTGGCGAAAACCCGCAAAGGGCGCTGTCGGCCGAAAAGAAGACATCTCACCACTAAAAGAGTTCTGGAAAGGTCCCTGGTTTTGAAATGCAGATCAATGAGTTTACGAGAACCTGGAAAGTTTGTGCGGGTCAGGCATCCAGTCCAAGAAGCATGTTATGTCTATTTAAAGCCTGCATGCGCTCCCAGATAAGTCCTTCTTTTCCCCCGAAAGGGATGCTTCTCTTTAGACTCGTCTTCTTGCCCTTTTGTTTATCCTTTTCTTGAATCCCTTTTGGTCTAACTCTGATTCCGAAACTATTACAAAGAAAGGTGGAAGGACTAGTTTTACAGGGCTTTGCCTAACAAAAGCTAAAGAAAGGTACCCAGCCTCAGCGGGTGTGTCAAGCCAATCCCGAATGGCCATGATTATGGATGCTTTTAAAGCAAAAGATATTGAATAGGAAAGAAAATCAAGGACAAAGGTTCTAAGAGTAAAGTAAAGTGAAAAGGCCGAGCCCCACACGGGCAAGTGATTTTGAAATCCTGAAAGTTGAGTCCTTCGGTTTGAAAGAGAGAATAATCTTCAAAACCAACAAGCAGCAGAGGGTCTCGACAAAATCTAGGCCGGAATCAAGCAATCAAGGCACAAAACCAACCACCGTTTCAAACTAACAATTGTTTTTTGTTTGAAAATTGAAACAGGTGCAATACAGGCGACCGCACAAAAAGTGGGTGCAGCCAACAGAAAAGAAGTGCGCAAGTGCTGAAACAGCTTTGCAAAAAATAATCAATGCAAAAGGGAAGTTTCCTCCAAGTTCTTTCCAGCACCTTATCATAAATAATAATAAATAAATTAAAAAAGAGACATAACAAAAGAACAAAATCCCCAAAAAAGGATAGTTTAGAATTCCCAACATCAACCTGGTACTTTCTTAGCTGACATCAGGGCTCCAAACCCTGAGTTGAGCGTTTTCCCTTTTATCCAACATTAGGGCTCCAACCCCTGAGTTGAGCGTTTTCCATTCAGCCAACATTAGGGCTCCAACCCCTGAGTTAAGCATTTAGCCGACATTAGGGCTCAAATCCCTAAGTCGAGCTCTTTACCTTTAGCCAACATTAGGGCTCCAACCCTTGAGTTGAGCGTTTTTCCTTAGCCAACATTAGGGCTCCAACCCCTGAGTTGAGCATTTTTCCCTTAGCCAACATTAGGGCTCCAACCCCTAAGTTGAGCGTTTTTCCCTTAGCCAACATTAGGGCTCCAACCCCTAAGTTACGCGTTTTCCTTTTAGCCAACATTAGGGCTCCAACCCCTGAGTTGTGCGTTTTCCTTTAGCCAACATTAGGGCTCCAACCCTTGAGTTGAGCGTTTTTCCTTTTTAGCCAACATTAGGGCTCCAACCCCTAAGTTGAGCATTTTTCCCTATTAGCCAACAATAGGGCTCTAACCCTGAGTTGAGCGTTTTTCCTTTTAGCTAACATTAGGGCTCTAACCCCTGAGTTGAGCATTTTTTCCTTTAGCCAACATTAGGGCTCCAACCCCTGAGTTGAGCATTTAGTCGACATTAGGGCTCCAATCCCACAGTCGAGCTTTTTTACTTTAGCCAACATTAGGGCTCCAACCCTTGAGTTGAGCGTTTTTCCTTTTTAGCCAACATTAGGGCTCCAACCCTGAGTTGAGCGCTTTTCCCTTAGCCAACATTAGGTCTCCAACCCCTGAGTTGCGCATTTTCCTTTTAGCCAACATTAGGGCTCCAACCCCTGAGTTGCGCGTTTTCCTTTAGCCAACATTAGGGCTCCAACCCCTGAGTTGAGCGTTTTTCCTTTTTAGTCAACATTAGGGCTCCAACCCCTGAGTTGAGCGTTTTTCCCTTTTAGCCAACATTAGTTCTTCAACCCCTGAGTTGAGCGTTTTTCCTTTTAGCCAACATTAGGGCTCCAACCCCTAAGTTGAGCGTTTTTTTCTTTAGCAAACATTAGGGCTCCAACCCCTGAGTTGAGCACTTAGCCGACATTAGGGCTCCAATCCCTGAGTCGAGCTCTTTTCCTTTAGCCAACATTAGGACTCCAACCCCTAAGTTGAGCATTTTTTCCGTTTTAGCCAACATTAGGGCTCCAACCCCTGAGTTGAGTGTTTTTTCCTTTTAGCAAATATTAGGGCTCCAACCCCTGAGTTGAGCGTTTTTCCTTTTAGTCAACATTAGGGCTCCAACCCCTGAGTTGAGCATTTTTCCTTTTAGCCAACATTAGGGCTCCAACCTCCTGAGTTGAACGCTTTTCCTTTTAGCCAACATTAGGGCTCCAACCCCTGAGTTGAGAGTTTTCTTTAGCCAACATTAGGGCTCCAACCCCTGAGTTGAGCATTTTTCCTTTAGCCATCATTAGGGCTCCAACCCCTAAGTTGAGCGTTTTCCCTTTTAGCCAACATTAGGTCTCCAACCCCTGAGTTAAGCGTTTTCTTTTCATCCAACATTAGGACTCCAATCTCTGAGTTGAGTGTGTTCCCTTTTAGCCAACATTAGGGCTCCAACTCCTAAGTTGAGCGCTTTTCTTTTTAGCTAACATTAGGGCTCCAACCCCTGAGTTTAGCGTTTTTCCTTTCAGCCAACATTAGGGCTCCAACCCCTGAGTTGAGCATTTTTCCTTTTAGCCAACATTAGGGATCCAACCCCTGAGTTGAGCGCTTTTCCTTTTAGCCAATATTAGTGCTCCAACCGCTGAGTTGAGTATGTTTCCTTTTAGCCAACATTAGCGCTCCAACCCCTAAGTTGAGCGTTTTCCCTTGTAGCCAACATTAGGGCTCCAACCCCTGAGTTGAGCATTTTTCCTTTTAGCCAACTTTAGGGCTCCAACCCCTGAGTTGAGCACTTTTCCTTTTAGCCAACATTAGGGCTCCAACCCCTGAGTTGAGCATTTTTTCCTTTTTAGCCAACATTAGGGCTCCAACCCCTGAGTTGAGCGTTTTTCCCTTTAGCCAACATTAGGGCTCGAACCCCTGAGTTGAGCGTTTCCCTTTTAGCCAACATTAGGGCTCTAACCCTTGAGTTGAGCATTTTCCTTTTAACCAACATTAGAGCTCCAACCCCTGAGTTGAGCGTTTTCCCTTTTAGCCAACATTAGGGCTCCAACCCCTGAGTTGAGCATTTTCCCTTTTAGCCAACATTAGGGCTCGAACCCCTGAGTTGAGCGTTTTTCCCTTTAGCCAACATTAGGGCTCGAACCCCTGAGTTGAGCGTTTTTCCCTTTAGCCAACATTAGGGCTCGAACCCCTGAGTTGAGCGTTTTTCCCTTTAGCCAACATTAGGGCTCGAACCCCTGAGTTGAGCGTTTTTCCCTTTAGCCAACATTAGGGCTCGAACCCCTGAGTTGAGCGTTTTTCCCTTTAGCCAACATTAGGGCTCGAACCCCTGAGTTGAGCGTTTTTCCCTTTAGCCAACATTAGGGCTCGAACCCCTGAGTTGAGCGTTTTTCCCTTTAGCCAACATTAGGGCTCGAACCCCTGAGTTGAGCGTTTTTCCCTTTAGCCAACATTAGGGCTCGAACCCCTGAGTTGAGCGTTTTTCCCTTTAGCCAACATTAGGGCTCGAACCCCTGAGTTGAGCGTTTTTCCCTTTAGCCAACATTAGGGCTCGAACCCCTGAGTTGAGCGTTTTTCCCTTTAGCCAACATTAGGGCTCGAACCCCTGAGTTGAGCGTTTTTCCCTTTAGCCAACATTAGGGCTCGAACCCCTGAGTTGAGCGTTTTTCCCTTTAGCCAACATTAGGGCTCGAACCCCTGAGTTGAGCGTTTTTCCCTTTAGCCAACATTAGGGCTCGAACCCCTGAGTTGAGCGTTTTTCCCTTTAGCCAACATTAGGGCTCGAACCCCTGAGTTGAGCGTTTTTCCCTTTAGCCAACATTAGGGCTCGAACCCCTGAGTTGAGCGTTTTTCCCTTTAGCCAACATTAGGGCTCGAACCCCTGAGTTGAGCGTTTTTCCCTTTAGCCAACATTAGGGCTCCAACCCCTGAGTTGAGCATTTTCCCTTTTAGCCAACATTAGGGCTCCAACCCTTGAGTTTAGCGGTTTTCCTTTTAGCCAACATATGGGCTCCAATCCCTGAGTTGAGCGTTTTTCCCTTTTGCCAATATTAGGGCTCCAGTCCCTGAGTTGCGCCTTTTAGAAACAGGTTTCCTTTCCCTAATACGTTCCATCATAGATAAATACAATTCTTGAAAACGAAAAAAAAAAAAAGAAAAAAAGAGAGAAAGAGAATGAGTTAAGACTTTGCCACAAATAACTCACGAAATTTTCCTAGTGAAAATTGGGGAAGAAAATTTCGTTCGTTTGTTTATTTTGGTACCTGAGCAGGTCTAACATCGAGGCACATAGGTGCGAGATGACCGATGGAATGAGTCTCAATCCAGAATAAAGAAAAGAAGAAAAGAATAAAAAGAAATTAATTCAAAATGTTGAAGCGAACAAAGGTGCGGATTGCTCAAAATTTGATTGAAGTCACAAGCTCCGCCGATACCGTTTTGACCCAATGCTGAAGAAAGAACTGACACCTACAGCTTGCGAGCATCAAGATTCAGATCGGAGTCCACAACAAAATCAGCTAAGACTCAAGATCAAGCTTCAAGAGATTTATAGATAGGAATCTTGTAACTCATAGTTGATAGGCATAGCTAGCTTAGCTTTGATTTTATTTTTGGTGTAATAAGGAGGTCAGCAAGCAGTAGCAGCAACAATAACATTGAAATCACAGCTCTTGGTAGTCCCAGCTACCAAAACTTCCAGAACTACACTGACCTGATTCCTTTATAGCCAAGGATATGTAGGCAACCTTTAAAGCAGGGTTCGGTCAGACGATTTTCAAAAATGCTTCTCATGGAGTGCCAAGAAGGCAAAAATCCCTCATAATTGCTCATTTATATTTTCCCAAAAACCCTTCGTGTCTCCCAGCAAAGAGGGGCAGCTGTGAGTACGTGATTTTTGTCTCGCTTGAAATATTCCTATAGAATTCTTAAAATTAGGATTTTTCTTTTATTATTTGAATTTTAGGGAATTAATTGTATGATTTTGTATTTGTTTTCATTTTTGTGCATTTTGTTTAATTTATATAATTCATAAAAAAAAATAGTGCTTTTTCATTTAGGATGCAATTTTATATTTTTATGTTTATTAGTTAATTAACATTACAAAAAATGAAAGAAAATAACAAAAATAGTTCTTTTTTGCATTTTTACTTTTCATTTTTGAATTTGTCATGGTTTTCATTTAAATTAGGATTTAATTAATTTTTGAAAAATAATTAGTTTTGTTTTGGAATTAAATCAGATCTTTTTAGTTTAATTTTGTATTTAACAAAAAGCTAAAAAAATGAAATGAAAATGAAATAAATAAACAAAAAAGGGGTTAAATGAAAAGGAATTAACAGGGGGGGGGGGGCAAAAGAAGGCAGGCATGTTGGTATTGGCCCAATTACTGACCGGATCCCTCAGCCCAGTCCAAAACCCATCGTCCAACCCGGTCCCGACCCCCTATTGATTAAAACAACACCGTTTCTTGGCCTATTAATCATGATCTTTGGATCTCATGAATCCAACGGTCCGGAACTAACTAGGATGTTTGGTATTTAAATATCTGAATAGCCCCCCTACCCCCCAAACCAATCGTCTCTAACACCCTAACACACACACCGCTCCTCCGTCGTCTCCCACCGTCCGCCGCCGGCCGGAAATCGCCTCTGTCGGCGGCAAGTCTCCAAATACTCCCAAATTTACACCATGGATCCATCTTTATCTCCCCAGTCCATATTCGTCCTTACTTCCTCTCAAATCCCTTCCAAACCCCTCGAATATCCAAAACCCTAAACGCCGTCACCGCCGCACACGACGGCACTACCCCCAAACCTCCCTAAAATCACACCCCATGCTCTCCTCACTTCCCTCTTCCCAAACCCCTAATTATTTTCTTTCAAATCATCCCCGATTTTTTCGAATTTCAAATCTAAGGATGGCAGAACCCTAGAAGTTCAAATGGCTCGTATTTTTCTTAATTTCTTGGGTCTAGTATTGGATTCGAGCCACGAAATAATGGTTTTCGTTTGTTCTTGGTGAAGAACAAACATTTAACATTATTCTGAGGCTCGAATCGGAGTCTAGCCTTGTTCGTAGCATTACATAGGTGAGTTTTCTTTTCTTCCTTATTTTATTCTTTTTTAAATTTAGTTTTCTAATTAATTCCATGATTTATTTTTATTTCCATTGGCAGTAAATAGTATTCTAAGTTTTTGTATTTTAGATTAGTTTAAGCTTCTGATTTTTGTTTTCTCTAATTCGTATTGATGCTAATTCATGAGTAGTGTGGCTGAGTGGATTAATTTGAATTGTTGAGGTTTGATTTAGGATTAAAAATAGGTTTAGTATAATTTGATTAATCGTAGGTTTGTTTGAGTATTATTGTTTCCATATGGCATTTTACTTTGTTTTGAATTGCTTCAATTAATAGTTTACTGCTTTTCAATGATGCATTTAGCCTTAGAATTTATATTGGTTAGATTTAAATCAGGTTCAACATAGGTTACAGGACTATTGATTCAATTTTAGGAATTATTTGGATATAGCTGAATATTCCCAGCCCTTGATTAATTAACTATGGTTAGTTTTGACTAAGTTAACAGGGCTGGAGTTAGGTTTAACTAGGTTAGTAATTCAGAGTTGAATTAAGGATAGTATAGATAATTCAATAAAAGGAATCCTACAAGTAATTGAAATTGGAAATCACTAGAATCTTCTAGATGGGGGTCCTAATTTGAAATTTAGGAAGTTGGTAGTGTTACTTGGCCAATGTCACGACCCAAACCCGGTCGTGATGGTGCCCAACCCTAAAGCTAGGCAAGCCTGAGCAACAGTCGCTCTCAATTCAATAATAAATATCAAAACCGACAATTTAAGGAGAATAAAATAGTTTTAGAATAATAACCCAATATTTATTGAAGAATAATACTGAGAAATACGAAGTCTGATAAAAAACTCCCAAAAGATCTGGGGTCACGAGTCTA
>MU671743.1:45743-56709 GCA_026770625.1 Nicotiana glauca | reverse complement strand
TCCTGCGAACGTCAAGCAGCTACCTCAACAACTCTGATAAGCTCTGGCAAACAAAGACTGCTCAGCTAAGCCTCCAATGCACCTGAATCTGCACACAAGGTGCAGGGAGTAGGGGTGAGTACTACCAACTCAGTGAGTAATAAGCATATAAAATGTCTGAAGATAAGAAATCCACGAAATGCCACAAAGCAAAGCTAAAACTAACAGTCTGACACCTTACTACGAACCAACAGCAAAACAACTTCAAATATAACAGTCAAGTAAAATGTCAGGATGCAATGAAATGCACATGAACACGCTGTGGCATATAGCCCAATCCATTTAACGTCGACGGCGCTCACTGGGGGTGTGTACAGACTCCGGAGCGGCTCCTTCAGCCCAAGCGCAATATAATCATAACATTCGTTGCGGCGTGCAGCCCGATCCATACTCAGTCCACCATATGCATATGAGTCACGTAACAGATTCAATTAATTTCCCAATTTCCAATTTATTAAGAAGAATATACTTTAGATATTTAACTTCAGGAAAAGTGACTTAGCATTTCATAACAGTGATTAAACACAGGACTGAGATCAATGATTATACAAAGCATGCTATCACAATGATATTCATCCTCTAAGGATGCTACAGATCGGCACAAGGCCCCAAACACGGCAATAAGCCCAGATATATTCAATACAGGATGCGTATCAGTCGCCAATATAGAAACATTCTTGTTCAGGATGGACGAAGTCACAATCCCCAGTCATAACCAATCCCGCACCTGCCATGGGGTGCTAGTCACGCCCTACAATAGCGTTACAATGTGATAAGCCGGGGTTTCAAACCCCCAGGCCATCATATACACCAACTACTCACCTCTAACCGGCCGTATAATGGTCTGCAATGCCTTTTCCTTTCATATTGACCTCCTCGCACGTCGAATCTAGTCAAAATCACAACGAATACATAAATATGGGTTAAAGAAACATAACCCAATCAAAAATACTCGAAAAGTACTAAAATTCATGAAGTTGGTAAAACCCGAGCCCCGGGCCCACTTCTTGAAAAATTACAAAATTTACATCTTCGGAATCCTCGTCTCACCACGAGTCCGTACATATAAAATACACAAGAATCGGAGTCCATTTGACCCCTCAAATCGTCAATTTAGACTCTCTTAGGCTTCAAGCCCTAACCTCCATTTTTACCCTTTAATTCCTTGAATTTTCAGTGTTTAATCCTTGTTTTTATACCATAACAACATTATTCGAGGCTACAAATTTATACCTGATGGAATCACCTTCGAAATCTCTTCAAATCGCCCAAAATCGCCTCTTCCCGTAGTCCCAAAATGTTTTTCTAACTTCTAAAATTTCGATAACACTGTTCATTAAACCCTCAGCATTTTTCGCTTCTGCGGTCCCGCCACCGCTTATGCGGGACCGCTTATGCGGTCTTTTGACCGCTTTTACGATTATCATTAAACCTCCCAAAAAATCGCTTTTGCGACCATGCATCTGCTTCTGCGGTTTTCCAACTTCCGCTCCTACGGTTATTTTTCCGCTTTTGCGGAATATGCCAGCCCCTCTCCAGGACCGCTTTTGCGATCAATCAGCCGCATCTGCGGGACCGCTCCTGCGGTCCTTTTTCCGCAGATGCAAAAATACCAGGAGCTTCAAATTACAGACCTGCTACAAACTTCAAAAATTCCCGTTTAACCATCCGAAATCACCCCGAGGCCCTCGGGACCTCAACCAAATACAAAGATATGTTCTATTACTTCATTCAAACTTTCTCGTAACATAAAAACACTATCATAAACACCAAAATCATCAAATTACTACGGATTCAAGCCTAAGTTAAACTAAAACTTCCGAAATGCGCATTCAATCAAAAACTCGACCAAACAATGTCCGAATGACCTGAAAATTTACAGACATATCCAAAATTACCTAACGAAGCTACTGCAACTCTCAGACTTCCATTCCGACCCTCGGATCAAAATCTCACCTATCAACCGGAATTCGCCATAATCCAACCTTAGCCAATTCAAGCCTAATTCTACACCGGACCTCCAAATTCAATTCTGATTGCGCTCCTAAGTCACAAATCATCCTCCGAAACTAGTCAAATCATCGAAAATCCATTCTGAGCCCTCTAACTCATAAGTCAACATTCGGTTGACTTTTCCAAACTAACCTTCTCATAAAGAGACTAATTGTATCATTTCTAACCGAACTCTATCCGAATTACTTCAAATTCTCCAAATAAATATAATGAGACATATAGAAGTATAAAACGGGAAAAACGGGGCGGTAACTCCCGTAATGACGGGTCGGGTCATTACGGCTAACAAGCCAATAAGTAAAGGACTAACTAGCTAAAATCTGAAATTAAAAGAGGGACCTAGGGTGTAAATAAAAATCTGAAAGTTGCCCTAGGCTTTGCCTATAAAAAGGCATACCCCTTGTCTTGTTTCACAAGTTTAGAGTTTTAGAAGTTTATAAGTTTACTAGTTTAAAAGTTTTGAAGTTTAGAAATCTAAAAATTCACACAAATTCTTAGAGGTCTAGAGAACTCAAAACTCTAATAAATTCAAATTCAGATCCAAAAACTACTGAAAAACCTACTGAAAATCGGAAAAAAAATCCTGGTAGAAGTAGATGGTTTAGATATAAAGCATTAGATCCTAGAAACAAAAAATCTTAAAAAATACACAAAAATAGCTGAACAAATCCTGTCAAACTCTAAAATCCTTCTCCAGATTTCGAGGAGTAAATGTCTGAGATATAGGTCTGAAATCATATTTAAGGTCGAGTTTATTGCTGGTGTTCCACTGGGTTCAATACTGGGATTTGAACATCTATATGCTGGTTTTCAAAACATTTCCTGCTCCATTTCCTTGCTGTTAATCTCACAGTCTGTTCTTGCTGCTTAACCTTGAATTTTCAACTCATTTTCATTGTGACTTTGCTGTAATCAGGTACCTGTTCTTGAACTATTGTCATAATGCTTGGTTTGAAGTTGAAATGAAGTGTGGAGATTTGATAATTGCAACCTCTTGGGACTGATTAGCTGAATGCGAATGGCCTAGTTTTTTTTAGCATAATTAAAACACTGTAGATTCACTTTCAAGTGTATTGTTAATGTATATTTGACATGGTTATTGGATCTTATTGCCATAACCATTTTTGGACTGTTAAAGGCATGTATTGCCTAGATTCTGCTACATTACTCTATTTTAGAGCAATTTAATTTTCCTGTGATTAGTAGGTGATCTTTGGATTCGTGTTTGCTCGACGTATATGTCTCTATACTCTAGATTAGGGTATTTGTGAGGTTTGAATGCATTTTGAAGGGTTGTGATTCAATTGATGAATTCATAGTTCAATAATACTCCAAATTGCAAGTTCTATGTGTGTTATTATTTGCAAAGTGCATATTGAGACTTAAACGTTATACAACATGTTGTGTTGTTTTAAAATAAAAGATTATAAAAATGGCAAATGTTTTACAAATCTAAAATTCCTATCATTAGTCGTGCTGGGCATTTTGTTGTTGTCAAATAATCAATGCATTTGTGCCTATTAGCCATGACAGACCTGGAGCAAAAAAAAATGCATGCCAAACTCTGAATTTATGTTAGCTAGTTAATATCAAAGGTTTTAATTCATAATCTGATTTTATATGTTATGAAATTATGCTTATTTTACTGGATTTTGGGGTAGAATTAACCAAGTCGCAAAACCAAGCCCAACTAGGGCCCAATTTCCATTGTCACTGTTTCGTGAATCCATCATGGTTGCTTGGGCTTTGTAAACTTTAGTCCTACTGTCATCTTGACCCTCATCAGTTGGGTCTTCGACCCATTCACGTAAGTCCCAAGTTTGGATCCTATATTCTTGATATAAGGCGTAATTAGATAACAATAATTTTGGACCTTCCAAGATAAGTAATAAATTTAAATTAAGGAGTTTCCCTCTTGTTTAAGTTAAGTTTGGACTTGATCTTGAGACCCGAATTCCTTGAACACTTTCGATAATTAATTTATAGTACTAATTAATTAGGCCTCTTAGAGACAATCCTTAATAGAGAATAATAGTTCCTTTTAGGATGGCCTTTAAAATAATTTGAGATGAGCCGCGCCAAATAAAATCACAAATTGCTTGGCCCTCTTTAATTACTTCCATTAAAATACTTAGAACTCGGGACGTGCCATTTAGCGAATTTTCATGGACTCCCGCAAAGTTAACAACACGTTAGTCACTTTAGGCACGTTCTTTAATAATTTTACCTTCCTAAATTCGGGTGTGCATTTCATGTAACCCAAATCCAAATCCCAAAACGTTGAATAAAATGTGTCGCGGATCCGGGTGCATTTCATGTGACGTGATCCAAAATATGTTTTAAATGACGTTCAACTTCCTAAAAAATTAATTAAAAGTGGTAAGTAATTTTAAAATTGCGCTATAGTATGACATGTATTAAAATCAGATATTAAGCCATTTATAATAGTTTAAGCGACCGTGCTAGAACCACGGGGTCCGGGGGTGCCTAACACCTTCCCCCGGATCAATAGAATTTCTTATTCAGAATTTCTGGTTCGCAGACTCCATTCGGGAAGTCAAAATTTTCTCGATTTGGGATTCAAGATAAACCGGTGACTTGGGACACCAAAAGCCAAACCTATCCCAAGTGGCTACTCTGAAATAAATAAATAATCCCATTTCGAATAATGTCACTTAAAATGAAAAAACTCCCTTATACACTATCCTTCGGGGTGGGTGTGTAAAAAAGGAGGTGTGACAATGACTTCACACAATTCTAAACAATCACGAAACAGCTCAAACAACATCAATAATAATCATATTGAACCTCCCAAAACAGTCCACGCACAACCTAATCACTTCATACATATGACGGCCACCGTAGTCGTGTCAAACGACCCAGAAATATTATGAAGAACTACCAGACCACAATCCTACATCTATATGGTGTTTATCCACACCCTTCCTCCTCCAAAACTCCAACAAACAGTATTAAAACACGCAGCCCAATAGCAACACAAAACAGTCCACAAAATATTCCGCTACAAGTGAATAACTCAAACTCACGGCTTCCGATCACCGTCCCGTGAGTTCTTACATGTATAGAACAAATTACCATGAATTCACAGCAGAAAAATGTATAAAAGAGAGCAATAAAATTACCTTACTCATTAGATAACTCAGCCCTTCCCTTGGTTCTTCAAACTCTAGGTTTTACCCCCAATTAGAACTTGAAAAAGAGGAAAAATCGATTAGGGTTTGTGGATAATTTTTGGGAGGAGGTTTGCAGGGGTTTTGGTCTGGTTATTTGTGATAGATAATGAGGTTTATATTTCAGGAGATAACCCTTTAAATGGGCTCTTTGGCCGACCCTAAATTACCTTTTTTTGGGCTATCATTTAACCAAGTAGGTGACACACCTACTTGTCACCTAGCAGCTTGTGCAGTCTCGCAAAAATGCCTATATCTCTCTACTCTAATATCGTATTGATAAATAGTTTAATGCGTTGGAAACTAAACTCATAGATATTTAATTTGGTGGATATATCACCCCCTAATTCCAAGTATATTGGTAGAAAATCTTAATAACATTTGACCTAAAGTTTAAGTAAAACTATGAACCTAAGTTGCGACAACTCTTGTCGACTTTTGTTTCATAACTCGTTTGACTTCAAGACTATGATACGGATATTTTATGATTCATACACCTTAAAATACGACCTCTTGAGAGTATTAATAACCCCTAGGTTTACCCAAGAATACGAATTACATCATCCTTGATTCGTTTAACTTCTAATACTTGTTAATCACCCTTATACACTCTTATATCATTTAAGATCAATAGGATTAACTTCTTATCATCTTAAAGATAATAACTTCATGGATTTACGTCGACTACCTTATGGCATGAACTAACGTACATGAATATGGGTTATAACAACGGCGGCGTTAGGCGCTATCATGACCTATAGTGAATTTTGGCTTGTGACAGGTACCCTGGCTTTGGTGTTCTTTTTGTTGTTTTTACAGACCCGGACATTTACCTTTTTCTTTTTGACCTCATCGTTTGGGGAGCCGGAGGATTTGCTCTTTTTCTTCTTTTCCTCCTCCTATACAGCAGCTCTGAGTTGTTCCGAATCAGAGGGTTAAGTAAGCGAGGATGGGGCCTCGTTCTCATCCAATAGCCAAAGCTCAGTGATCTTGGGCAAAAACGTTAAAGGGAAAGAGACTTAGTAGAAATAAAAACTAAGTATGAAAATAGAATTGTTCGGGAGAAGGACTCGCCATGGGAACGGGCCTTCCACTTTCCCTTTGAAAGCTTGCGTCGTTCGTGCTCAAAATAAGACATTTGTTTGCAGATTCCCTCGATCCACTTCTTGAAGTGGGGAACTGCATTTGGAACTTGGGCGACCGCCGCACAATAGTAGAAACATGTAATTAATTAGAAAAAAGAACAAAGGAAGTACTAAATACTCAGGAAGAAGAGAAAACATAGGGGATGAGCTCCACTTTTCAAGGAACGGTAAGAATTGTGGGGAAATGAGGTCTTCAATTTTCACCCGAATGAACCTCCTTTGCTAATCTCGATCTCAATCTTTATCGATGCTCGAGAATGGGGCTTTGCTTGTTTGAGAACGAGCTTGATCAATCCCCTCGGAAGACTCAGGGACGGTAGAGACGATGCAGGTGCTCGAGGGTAAACCGAGGTGATTCAGTGTTGTCGACGAAGTGGAGGAGGAGGTTTACGATCCTCCAAAAGGATGAGTGAATCTGCCTAAGGAAGACTTCGTACCTTTTGCAGAAGCCGAGAACTATAGGGTCCACCAGACCGAGCGTAAAGAGGTAAGTGTCAACACTTAGATACCCCTCCACGTGAGAATTAAAGTCTTTGTTAGGTCAAGGGATGACCATTTCCTTTCCCTCCCAGTTGCAGTCCACCCGAACTATGGGGAGTATGTCCTCGGTAACGGAGCATATGTAACTCCATGCTCCCTCTCCTCAACCCTGTTGAGTGGAGGCCTTCTTGACTTTAAAATCGTTCACAATGGAACAACCCTGGGATGAAGCTCTTCAAAGGAGGCTCGGGGGCCATCTCAGGAACGGCTACCTTGGCACTTGTCGACGGGTTAAAGTTGAAGGGATGGTCTATTGAGGCATGAATTTAGACATTTTTGCCATCAGATTCTAAAAAATATGAAGGTTTGAAGATAGGAATGAAATTTTGAAGATGATGATGAAGATTTGAAGATAGGGATAAATGTATGAAGGTTTGTCTTGAAAATTTGAAGGAGTATGAACTTTTGAAGATAAAAATATGAGGATCTAGAAAACAATGGATGAAGGCTTGAAGGGGTTAGAAATAAGTGAAGAATTTGAGGGGTAGTCATGGAGCTCTGCAATCGAAAAGTATAAAAAGTGAAAAGGGGGTGAAGATTTTATATAGAAAGGGCAATCAATGCATGACGTTTCTCAATCGAGGATGGTCAACTGACGGCTGACATATGTACGAAGTCAGAACGACGTGACTGATGGGATATTTCGCTGACCTGTCAACTCGATTGTAGCGTATGGAAGAAGGAATCAGGGTTAATTTATTATTTCCCATAGCTTCGATGAATCTACTCTCCAAACAACGAGGGGACTATCTGTTTACAAGTAAAATCGGGGGCAAAGTTTTCCCCCTGATGAAGGAACAAAGGGGAAGCGCGGCTCGAAATGATTATAATCGAGGCCTAGGAGCTCCTCGTATCGAAATCCGGGAGAAATGAACGATGTATCTGAGATCGGACACAGTGAAATGATAGGCCCGGGTCAAGTATAGCTTCTGGACTCCGGGGGACGCGATGAATGGTTACGCATGACGAGCAGGGGGGCGTAATATTCGCGTTCAACCGGATATTATGGCGCGAATCCCATTCAGTATCAACTGTAGATCAACATTTACCATAAAAAGAAGATTTTTATCTTTTTTAGACTTTACTAGGACTGAAATTCCCCTACTATATAAAGGGAAGGTTTTTTTTATTATGATACATTGTGACACGCAAGTCAAAGCAATAAAAGTTTACTTTTGTCTTCTAGCTATTGTTAAAAACATTACTCATTGGCTTTTTTCTTCACTCGCGAGTGAGCTTGTACCAAGAGTCCAATCAAGGACGAATTTTAATGTTACATTGCGATTGGTTTGATCATTTATCTTGTCTTTAACTCATTTACTTGTTGTTCTTAATTATTCGTATTGAATTAAATTACATATACTTTAAACCGCGTATAAATTTAATTGTTACTTATTTTTTGGAGCAAACTATATACTACTCTCCCCAAACCTTCTACTTAGTATGTTGTTATTGTATACATGTTAAATATATATTCCCTTATCGTAGTACAGTCCTCTCGCAACTTTACATAAGAGATCTATTCACATGCCAAAAATGTTCTCTTATTTCGTTAGTGCCAAGTAAATATACTAAACAGCCATAGATAAAGTTTTAGCATTTAACTTTCTAGCTCAAAGTATTTCTTTTATATACGAAGACATCTAAGTTAGTATTCGCACCCGATTAGCAAAGGATCAATTCAAATATTGAGTCATTGAGTACTGATGCCAACTAATGAAGTTGGGAGAAAAGGCCGTATATTCGAGTGACAAAGCCCTTTACCATGTTTTGACGAGCAAAACAAAGATCTCCCAGTAAATAATTAACTAAATACTTTAGGTATTATGTGTCTTGTATCGACATATCCAAATTGAAAAACAGTTGAGCTATACATTATATATATTGCACTCGTTGTGCTTGTGATCAGTAATAGTTTGAAAAGAAGGGGACAAGTATTCTCTTTTTAATAAAAAACTACAACTCCACCGAAAAAGGGAAAAAATGTTTCTAGATTATTGTAATAATGTTATACCGTACGAGAAAAAAAAAACTTGAACTTCAAATGCGTAAAACCAATTATGCATGCATGCCATTGCAAAAGTGGAAGATCATCTAGGAGGAAGTTTATTACTCTTATATTGCTAAATGGAGAAACATAAGTTAACTAAATCTCGATTCTTAAATTAAACCTCCACAACAAATAACAGACACAGATAGATGGAAAAGAAAATTACTTGAAAAAAGAAAAAGGACAGTAGAACACATGCACGGGCACGTCCCAAATTATTACTGGAGAATTGATGAACAAAAGCTTAGGGTTTCAAGGTATTCCAACTCCTCCATAGCCAGCACCAGAACCTTCCCCTTCACCAAATCCAGTGCCATTAGCTCCACTCATACCACCACCACCTCCACCTCCGCCACCACCTCCACTGGCTCCTGTTCCGTTACCGTAACCATAACCACTTCCACTACCGTAGCCAAAACCATCTCCCATTCCTCCGCCACTTCCTCTGCCGCCCCCACCTCCATATCCTCCGCCACTACCACCATCGCCATCACTACCTACTCCTTCACCGAACCCTTCCCCAGAACCATAACCGGAACCTTCACCACCACCCGCACCAGAGCCTCCACCGCCACCATAAGCAGCAGGATGGTAAAATGACTTCTCTTCCCCAAGCGTGTTACTCAAGCTTACCAGTGGCGGCGTAGCAGAATTGATGGCCTAAAGTCAAATTTAAAAAAACTTTAAACTTATTTCATAAAATTCATATAGAGTACTAATCAAACAAATAGCCTTGCCTTTCTGAAGTATATATATGAATGATGAATTAAACAAATAGACTTAAATTAACTACTATATTCTTATTTATATATAAAAACATTAACTTTGAGCCTTTACGTACCTTGGAGCCGGCCCCGGAAGACAAAGGCTGCATGGCACCAAGAAAGCAAAAAAGAGCACACAGAACCAAGAGAAGGAAAAGCTTAGAGTTAATCATTTCTGAATTAGCTGAGACTGAAACGAAGACAAAAAAAACTCGTAATTTGTAGGTAACGAGAAGTGAGCCTAGTGCTGTATATATAGAGGTAGGGAACACAAATATTCTAAGGAAAATTTAAGTCTCAAGGAGCGGGACAGTTGTAAACGTTAAATATTTTCAATTGATGTTGTGGTGCAGGTTGCATTATAATTTTCAATTAATACATGCAGCTAAATTTACGGCAAATCAAATGATGATGATTCTCACCTCTTCCTACAGTACACAGGCTTAGAATTTTGGGCCTCTTAATTATGTCTTTTCTACATCTTGTTCTCTTTCTATGTTCATCTCTTTGATGATAAGTTTAAGTTCCCT
The DNA here is from genome assembly GCA_026770625.1 of Nicotiana glauca. Lineage (NCBI taxonomy): Eukaryota > Viridiplantae > Streptophyta > Magnoliopsida > Solanales > Solanaceae > Nicotiana > Nicotiana glauca. The sequence continues at coordinate 46,437 of MU671743.1, read as the reverse complement.
ATTTATTAGCACTTGCAATACTAATAATAGGGATTACTGTATTGTTGTTTAATTGTTTACTGCTATAGAATCTTATAAAGTGTTGGTCATGGCATCCAGACCAATAAATTACGGATTTAAGGTAATAGTGTAAACTTTTTCACATTGAGGTCAAGGTAATTAATCTTGTGATACTATATTAGTATCTTTTTACTAGGTTAGCATAATAATGGACGGAAGCACAAGAAGAGGGTAAGAGAAGTGAAGAAATAATTTTCCATAGTCTGATAAAAAGTGTAAAAGCCAAGAGAAATGAAATTAAGAAGATAAATTCTACATATATATATCACTTTTTACTACTCCACTAGCTTTCGGACGTGTTTTTATTTATTTATTAAAAATCATTCACGTACCCAAACTATACTGATCCGAGGTGATGGGGGATTTGGTCAAGACTCTATTTGTCTATAAAATTATCCAAATAAACACACCAAGGAATACATAAACCTTAACCTCCGGAATGACATAAAAAATGAGAGAACTTATTCTTATACAAAAAATTAATAATAATAATATGAGGAACCAAACATAAGGCAAGACGATGTAGTAAGAACGCATTAAGATTACGATATTTAATTAAGCATGGTGACTAGGTATATTCCTATCATAACCACAAATTCTCCCTCCCCCCCCCCCCCGAAACCCCCCAGAGTTA
>MU671743.1:4868-45067 GCA_026770625.1 Nicotiana glauca | reverse complement strand
CCCCCCCCCCCCCCCGAAACCCCCCAGAGTTAAGATCACGATCTCTTCAATTCTTCTCTAATCTAAACATGGCTTTCCCAAGCATATCATAAATAGTAAATAGAACCTAACTATTGGCCAGACAATTAAGCAATTAATCACAGAGTTGAAGAAACAATCATATATTGGTGAATTGTAATTAAGGTTAAGTCAACTTTAAACAACAATATTCATGGCTAAATTACAACTCCAGAACTATGGGTTTTAGCCACTCATGATGATATAAAATAATATCACAAGTGTTGGATAATTGAAAATACTAAGAAAAGATGAAGAAAACGGAGATATCCTCGCTCCCTGATGTTTCTCGTGTGTATTTTTCCTTCAAAGTGGCGTCCCTCCTCTCAAAATAGGCTAAGTCTTGCTTTTATATGCATTGGGTAGGTCTTGGGCCGAAATAACCTTGTACCTGGCAAAGTTGGAGAAATTTCTGTCACCAGCGCCCTGGGCAGCGTCGGGCGCTGGGCCTTTGAAGTTTCTGCAAATTGGGCCACAAGTGGCGCGAGGCGCTGCTTGTGGCATTGGAAATCAGCATTTTCTATTTTGTCTCTGTTTTGGCTCTAATCTTTCACCTCTCGCCCCCTATTGCCTCCGGATGATTCCTACATATAAAAATACCACGAATTAACATAAATCAATACATTTTACATCCGAATTTCATGAAACAGGAGTAAAGCATGAGGCGATATACATACAAGTATATATACTTTTAAGCCAAATATCAACACCCCACACTTAAACTCTTTATCTCCCTCTAGCAATGGGACTATCAACTACACCCCAATAACGTACACATCTCAACTAGAGAGGAGCACTTCAACTTTTAACCATACACCTCTACCCTTGACTATGATCTACACCGGCAATCAAGCATGAATATACAAAATTCACATTCTTCCCATTTTAGACATGCCCAAGTATAAACATTTCAATTCAATCAATACAAACAACCTATCAATAACCACCCTACCTCGAGAGCTGACTCATTACCACAAAGCACCCTCAACTCGCGCATTCACTCTTATCCTTCATGAGATCACGTGCCCTTACCAACAACCAAAAGAGTGACTATAAAATAGTCCACGTATTCAAGTATTCCTTTGAATATAATTTAAGGATATCACACAATTGAACAAAATTCTCTCACTCTCACAAAATTTCATGTACATCCCGTGGTTGTACCATAAGCTTGCCCGTAGTGTACATCTCCACTAATCTAAGCTAGCCAAATTAAGGATCAATTAGAACTTTAAGATTTTAATGTCGGCTAAGGTACGTGTAGGATATATTTAAGAATAGTTACTAACCCTCCTAAGCACTTTAATACACTACACTCACAAATCGAGCACATATTCTTCTAAACCAATTCTCTCGCTATAAACCATATACAACATAGCCCCTTTTTTAATTAAGCACTTCTATACTCCCACTAGCACAAACTAGTAAGATTAGGAGGTGTGTGTTTTTCTACCTTATTTGAACTATCATTTTTTTCTCTTGGAATTATTTTCTTTTTCTACACGCACTCTATACATTAGGTTCATCGGCTAGTGACCTTTTTTTCCACGACTTTAGTATACCTTAAGGGCCTTTCAATGGTTTCACTCGAAAGCTACTCCACAATCTCTCACCTTACATCCTCTAACGACTAAGTGCCTTAAGAGGTAAAGGTTCAACAATCTCAAATTAAGAACAAAATAGGGGTACGGAGTTGTAATGTGGGTGCCAAGGAAAAGTTCTATAGGCTCAAAGGGGTTGGCAATGGAAAAATTTATTTTAAGTGATAAGCACATCTATGATCAAGCAAGAAATGCCTACGTCATCTCCTAGACTAGCACAACTTACTGATTTCGCTTCGATTAACACACGGGGTAAGTTCTAGACTACACAGGATAGCACAGACGATCAAAAATCCTCACACACACATTGTACATGACTTCAAGACAGTTATGCTCAACTCTCAAGTCAAGCAAGCACATAAACTACGCGGTTCGAGCTACACCCTTGGAAAAGAACTGGCGCCCAAAGAAAAACCAAGGGATACTACCTAACTATCTAAAAAAATCTTTTTTGTGTTTTTAGTCGGACTTATCCCTCAAGAAAATTTTCCAACAGATCCATTGTCGGGAAAAGTCCGAGCTTTTTCTGATTTTTTTATCTTTTTGTATTTTTTAACTTTTATTCTTTCTTTCTTTATAAAACTATACTAAGTAAAAACTAATAAAAGAAACAAATTTATACAAAGTACATCACAAGCAGTAGTTCTCCCACCCCACACTTAGCATATGCATAGTCCCCGATACATATAAAACTATAAAGCAAGTAGGGTGAAAAGAAAACTCCCTTCTAGTCGGAGTCTTCCTCCTCAGCATGCCTCCCATCTGCAGCTCCGGGCTCATCATCATCTTATCATCAGGTCCCAAGGGAACCTAAGCCATGGGCCCCATGACATCATCACCAATATCATCCTCTGTGTCAGAGCCTTTATAAGTGTTCTCGTCCTCCGACGGTTGAACGGGATCTGCCAGGTGCAATCCCCAATATCTCTTTGGAAGAACTAGAAAAATCATTGCGTAAATACATACGCTCCTCATATGATACACCCATCCCGCTCATGAGTACATTTAAGGAGTTATAGAGATACATGTTGAAGTTCCCGTCTCTTTTATTCTGTGCTGCCTGGGTGAGATTAGACGTAATCTCCAACAAAGATGAGATGTCCATCAGCCCCTTAGGAGCCTCCACTATCTCTTAATATCCGGGGTATTCCGGTACCTCCCAGAAAAACATATACTGCGTGAGCAAGTTGCCGAAGAAATCTCTTAATCTGCCGCCCAAGTCTTTTGCGGGCCATCTCCCCCAGCATGATCTCACCCATATTAATGGGTCTCCCAGTCATTAAAAAAAATATCACACACACTCTAGCTCGAGTGCATTCGTTGTTGTGTTCAAATGGCATGAGTCAGGCCTGTAATAAATTTTGCCACACTTTGGCGGTCTTGTAGAAATCAAATCGAACCATCTGAAGATGGGCATCACCCTTAGTTTTGGTCCATTTGGCATTTGAATCGACGCATCGAAGCCACAAAGAGTTTGACGTATTGCCGTGTAGCTTGGGCTTTTTACAAATTTTTGTAGCCTCCAAGGGTTAGAGTTCTCAACTCCCAAAAATTCACATAAAGACCGCCTATCCAATGGTACGTCCTTTCCATGGACATATGACATGAACAAGTCTGCATTTCAATTGGCATACAGTTCTTGCACCATGCTCAAATTTGCATGGCCGGGGCATTCTAGGAGTTTGTCCATGTGCAGTTCTCGCAACCGGCCAAGTACGTCAGAGAAGTTCCTTTCCAAAGCTTTTACATTAATGCCCATCTCGGAGACGTAGCACCCATATGGCAAAAAGATATTATGCCATCGGATGGCATCATCACGAACTAGATCCAAGCGAGGCCTTGGTCTCAATGGAGCCGTCGTCGATCCGTCGACAACTTGTTTCCCTTTTGCTTGCCTAGATGATCCTTCCCCTTGCTTGCGCTTTTTGGGTACCGGGGTAGTGGTGAAGGATTTCCCTGCTCCCTTGTCTTTGTTTGCATTATCACGAGCCGTAGAAACCTACAACACAAATAATCATGAATGTGAGAAAGATTCATAAAATCCGCCTAAGGTTATCGTGCAAGTCAAAGATGACCCCACACTTAAAACCGAAGGCTCAATGTATTATACTCACAATCGTGGTTTAAACCGCACAAGTGTTTCTCCCCAAGGTAATGGGTACTCAAGACTTTCCCATGTCGCACAATTTAAAAGGCATTAACTGTGCCACACAAACAAGTGATTAATCATGGCGAAGTGATTTAGCCTCAATGCAAGCAAGTGGCATATGGTCTTTAAGTTCTACAACTACTACACTACCTTAGCTAGTTCTACAATTGCTACAGCATAAATAATATAAGATACATGGTTTGGGCGACACGTGCACATTAAAATCGACCTTCGAATTATGTAGAATCATCCTCAAACATCCTACACTTAGCCCGATGTCACATACAACTACACTCGGTTACTTTGACTTCACCGGTGCACAAAATACTTATTCAAACATTTTAGCAAATACCTTGCGGGCATGAAGTGTGAAAATAATGGAACATGTTGTCCCTCCCAAATTTCAATGAAGTAGAGGGAATTCTAGTTTACTACTTCGTATACAATACAACAACAAAGTTTCATAACCAATTTCATTCCACATTCGGGCTACCCACCTAGAACAAGTTCTAGGAAATAACTTAGAAATTGGGGACTAGGGCATTTGGGAGGGGGATGTTTATTATCATCTACCAATTAAAAGAAGAAGAAGAAGAAGAAGAAGAAGAAGAAGAAGAAGAGGAACATAATGTAGGATTTAGGAGGAGAGCAAGAGAAAAACTTGAAAAACTTGAGAGAGATGAGGAGTAAAGGTCGGGGGCAGAGGGTTGAGAGTGAGAGAGAGTTACGGTGAGAGAGAAATTAGAGTGAAGGGGTTAAGGGTTTTGTTTTAATTCAAGGTGGGTGTGGGTATGGATTCAAATATGGGTTATGATGTTAGGATAAATGGGTATATGGGCCAGGTTTTATGGTTATGGGCTAATCAATTATATAAAATATAACAAAAATGAAAAAATTTAAAAAAAATATACTTACCTGCCCCCCCCATCCCAGCGCCCCACGCTAGGCTTGGCGCTGGGGGCATGAAAACACACTGTAAATTGCGCCCCAAGCAGCGTGGGGCGCTGGCCTGGGCTCAGATTTTTCAATTTTCCAATTTTTTTTTTTTTTGAAATAACATCCTGATCCCCCGAGTACTTTATATATCCAATTTACAGGCCCCACACTGTTCTACCTATAATTTCTAGCTCTACAAAGAAAATAAAAATACCTAGTCTACTCTAACTAAAAAAAATTAAAAACTAAACTATGAAAATAATAAAAATTAGGTTGCCTCCCAACAAGCGCCTAATTTAACATCGCGGAACGATGCAGGACATCGCTTACTCATCAGCGAGTACTACTTTGTTCTTCTCACGATCAATGATTCCTCCCCAATAGTGCTTGAATCTGTGCCATTTACAAAAAAAATTCTTTCACCATGGCAAGCGTGCAACTCAATTGCAACATAAGGAGTGACTCTCACCACCTCAAATGGATCTGACCATATCGATTTTAACTTCCCAAGAAAGAGCTTGAGCCTATAATTGAAAAATAGTACATGTTGGCCCGGTTTAAAGTGACGTGGCTTGATACGCTTGTCATGCCATATTTTCGTTTCTCTTTGTAAAGCTTAGCATTTTCATAAGAGTGACGCCTGAACTCATCTAACTCATTCAACTGCAAGAGTCTCTTCTTTCCCGTGACTTCAAATTCCATATTTAACTTTTTAATGGGCCACTACGCCTTATGTTCATGTTCAACAGGCAAATGACATGCCTTACCATAAATAAGCTTATACGACAATGCCCCAACTGGTGTTTTGTATGCAGTTCTATATACCCACAAGGCATCATCTAACTTTGCAGTCCAATCCTTCCTATTCACACTCACTGTCTTCTCTAATATTTGCTTTATTTCTCTACTGGACACCTCATCGTGTCCACTTGTTTGCGGATGATATGTCATGGCAACTCTATGGCAGACCCCATATTTAGGTAGAAGGTTATTCAACAACCGATTGCAGAAATGTGTCCCTTCATCACTAATCAAGGCACGAGGATTCCCAAACCTCGAGAATATATTCTTCTTCACAAATGCAGCTACCACCATGGCATCATTTGTTGGCAGTGCGATCGCCTCTACCCATTTTGATATATAGTCAACTGCTAGCAAGATATATTTGTTGCCTCTGGACAATGGGAATGGTCTCATAAACTATCCCACACACATCAAAAATCTTGACATCCAGGATGTTATTCAAAGGCATCTCATGCCTCTTTGTGATTGTTCCTGTTCTTTGATACTGGTCACACTTCTTAACAAATGCATGGGCATCCTTGAATAATGTTGGCCAAAAGAATCCAGATTGCAATGCCTTTGTAGTTGTCCTATCGCCTCCATGATGGCGTGGTAATCATAAAACACTAATGCCACCTATTTTACTGAAATGCATCTCCTCATCAACTAATCAGCGCACTGTTTGTACAGGAATGGATCATCCCAGTAGTAGAAGTTTACATCATGTAGAAACCTCTTCCTCGCTTCAGATGTAATTTCAGAAGGAAGTACCCACTCACCAGATAATTCACATAGTCCGCATACCATGGGGGAGGGTCTTGGGTGATAGCAAAAAGTTGCTCATCAGGGGAATGCCTCCTTAATTTGTCCACCACCCTCCTCCACGTATTCATGATTTCCAGCCTTGATAGATGGTCAGCTACTTGGTTTTCTGCCCTTCCGATCATGTATTTCTACATCAAATTCCCGCAACAACAAAACCCAACTCATCAATCTAGCCTTGGATTCCTTTTTTTGTAAATAGATACCTGATTGTTGCACGATCGGTATTGACTATGACTTTTATTCCCACCAAGTATGCTCAAAATTTCTCAAAGGCCCATACAACGGCCAAGAATTCCTTTTCAGTGGTGGTGTAATTCAATTGGGCATCATCAATAGTCTTACTCGCACAGTAGATGGAACAAAACATTTTGTCCTTCTTTTGGCCTAGCACTGCCCCTATAGCGTGGTCACTTGCATCATACATAAGTTCAAATGGTGAGGACCAATCCAGTGTCGTAATGATGGGATCAGCCACAACCTACTTTTTAGTTCTTTAAATGCCTTCAGATAGGCTTCATCAAAATTAAAAGTTACATCCTTTTCAAGCAACCTGCACAAAGGAGTAGAAATTTTTGAAAAATCCTTAATAAAGCGTCTATAGAATCCCCCGTGTCCCAAGAAACTCCGGACACCCTTTACAGAAATGGGTGGAGGTAGTTTTTCTACTGCCTCCAACTTCGCCTTATTAACTTCAATACTGCTCTTTGACACTCTGTGGCTCAAAACGATGCCTTCTTTCACCGTAAAATGGCATTTTCCCCTATTCAACACTAGATTTGTTTCTTCATAAAGGGCCAACACCTTGCCCAAATTCTTCAAACATTCATCATAAGAAGACCCAAAGACTAAAAATCATCCATAAAGACTTTCACAAAATTTTCCACCATATCAGTGAAAATAGCAAGCATGCACCTCTGTAAAGTGGCCGGTGCATTATAAAGACCAAACAACATTCGCTTGAAAGCAAAAGTGCCATAAGGACAGGTGAAAGTGGTCTTCTCCTGATCCTCTAGGCATATGACAGTCTGGTTGTACCTCGAATAACCATCAAGGAAGCAGTAATATTCATGCCCCGCCAATCTGTCCAATATTTGCTCAATGAATGGAAGTTGGAAGTGGTCCTTGCGGGTTGCTTTATTGAGCCTTCTGTAATCAATACAAAATTTCCACCACGTCACGGTGCAAGTAGGAATTAACTCATTTTTCTCAGTCTCCATCACAGTCACATCCCCCTTTTTGGGCATACATTGCACTAGGCTTACCCAGTTGCTGTCAGAGATAGGAAAGACGATACATGCATCGAACCACTTAATTACTTCCTTCTTCACGACCTTTTTATAATGGGATTTAATCTCCTTTGTTGCTCAACACTGGGACGGTTTCCATCTTCCAGAAAGATTTTATGCATGCAAAATGATGGACTGATTCCTTTGATGTCAGCAATTGTCCACCCAATAGCCTTTTTATGCTCATGAAGTTCTCTGAGCAATTTTTCTTCTTGCACATAGGTCAATCTGGATGAGATAATAACTTGAAATGTCACAGAGTTTCCCAAATAAGCATATTGCAGAAGCGCTGGAAGGGGCTTAAGTTCTAGCTTTGGAGTTTCTTCAACAAATGGCTTAGGAGGGGTCAGTATGATAGGCCTGTCTAACTTCTCAAATCTCCCAAACCCACATAACTGCAAGACATGTCAGTACTTTCCCAATTTCTCCCATCATCTCATCTTTATTATCTTCTTCACCCCAATCAAGGCTTTTTCAAGTGGATCTATAGGGCTCATATATGGCACTAATGACGTCACATCACTTTCCACCATAGAAATCATGGATAGCTCTTCATAGTGGGCTGGCAATCTGAGTGCTTTATACACATTGAGACCCTCCACTTGGTCACCCACTCTCATCGTCATCTTACCTTCACATACATCAATTGTAGCTCGCCCCGTGGCTAGGAATAAATGCCCTAAAATAAATGGAACTTCCTAATCTAGCTCATAGTCCAAGATAATAAAATCAGCAGGGAATATGAAAGATCCCACTTGAACTAACACATCTTCAATTACACCTTCAGGATGAGCAAGATAGCGATCAACCAACTGCAAAATCACCATGGTAAGGCACGGCTCACCTAACCCCAATTGTCTGAACACAGATAGTGGCATCAAATTAGTGCTCGCTCCAAGATCACACAAAACTCGCCTGGCTGTGTGCTTACCAATCGAGATTTCGATACTGAAACTACCCCGGATCCTTCAATTTCTGAGGTAGCTTGCTTTGAATTATTGAGCTACATTCCTCAGTGAGTGCCACAGTCTCGAACTCAATCAACCTCCTTTTATTAGCCACTATGTACTTGATGTATTTGACATATTTGGGTACTCTTGCAGGATGTCTACTAGTGGAATATTGATTTGCACCTGAGGTGGTCTATATTCTTGTTGAAGCGCTTGTGGTCTGTACTAATTCTGAGCACCTTGGCTTCCACCCCAAGAGAAGTTTGGGTGGTTCCTCTAGTTAGGATTGTAAGTGTTCCCATGCTGGTTTGAATGGCCCCTATTTGCATTACCCACAAAATAGACAGACTCTGGATTAACTGGGGATAAGTCACTCGTGTGACCCTCTCCCCATACTTCACATAATATTTGAACCTGTTGCACTGGCTGGGCTTGTTGCTTGTTTATAACCAAGGTCATCTAATTGACTTGGTTGGCCAATGTGGTAATTTGTGCTGATAATGCATACACTACATCTAACTCGAGAATCCCTGCAGATTTTTTCATTGTGTATATGCCCATCTCTCCTTGCCAATCATGATTGATTTTGGAGAATTTGTTCAATAATGCATATATCTCATCGAAGCTTTTCTCCAACACTTAACCTCCCGCTACAGCATCTACCACAATTTTTGTCTCAAGATGTAGCCTTTCTGTGAAAGTGTGAGCTAACACTTCATTTGTCTGATTGTGATGAGGACAGACTCTGAGCAGCCCCTTGAACCTTTCCCAAGCTGAGGATAAAGACTTCCCCGATTTTTGTTTGAAGACGACTATCTTACTTTTGATCTTTGCAGTTTTTCCTAAAGGAAAGAACCTTGCCAAAAATTTCCTAGCCAGATCATTCCATGAAGTAACAAATTAGCTAGTTCTACCTTCAACCATCAATTTGCTTCACCTAACAGAGAGAATGGGAGCAATGTGAGCCTCACATAGTCTGGAGTGACTCCGTTAGTGATATAAGTATCACTAATCTCCAAGAAGTTCTCGATGTGTTGTTGTGGATCCTCGTGTGGAAGACCCATAAACTTCCCATTCACATGTAGTAGATGGACCATGCTCTGTTTCAGCTCAAAGTGCCCAGTGATTTTGGGCTTCACAATGCTAGAGGTGACATTAGCAATCCTGGGCATCGCCACCTCCTGAACAAACATATATTCTTCCTCTTCCATTTCCAAAGGAAATTGAACGAGCCTAAAGATATTCGTGTCCCTTGCTTCCTTCAACCTCCAGTGAAATGTTCGCTAGGGTTCGGCGTCAAAGCCTTAAAGTCTATCCTGGCTTCTAACCCTTCGTATTAGATCAAAGTTCCTCAGAGCAGAGCATAAATTAAGAAATGTTGGACTTGACGAAATAAAAAATTAAAGCAAAAACTAGAAAGTAGTCAATATTCAAGTCTGGCAATGACGCAAAAAACTTGTTTCTCCCAAATGCACAAGCAAGTATACATGGTTGTACAAGTAATAAAATGATAAGTCGAGTGTCGAACCCATAGAGACTTATATTAACTACCCACTAAATTCACCAAGATTGTTATTCAGTCGAGTCAATCTGAGTTCAAAAGTGTGATTATACAAAATAATAATTCTAACTAGTAACTAAATTATCAAACATCAAAATGGGTGTTGTGTATTTAGTAGAGATGAATATTCCAGGGTTGTGATCGATTCACCAAACCTATTGTGCTCAAATTAACTCTCCCTTCTATACAATTCATTCACAGTTGCTAATCAATCGAACAATTGCTCTCGTAGCCTTCTCCCGAAGTCCTACTCGCCTACTCAAAATAGATTAACACATATATTCATATGGAATCAATTTGTTAAGAACGCATTAAGATTATGATATTTAATTATGCACAGTGACTAGGTATATTCCTATCCTAACCATAAATCTGCCCCCTTAGAGTTAAGATCTTGCTCTCTTCAATTCTTCTCTAATCTAAACATGGCTTTCCCAAGCATAACATAGATAGTAAATAGAACTTAACTGTTGGACAGACAATTAAGCAATTAATCACAGAATTGAAGAAACAGCCATATATTGGTGAATTATAATTTAATTCAACTTTAAATAACAATATTCATGGCTAAACCACAACCCAAAACTATGGGCTTTAGCCACTCATGATAATATCAAACAATTTCACAAGTGTTGGATAAATGAAAATACTAAGAAAGATGAAGAAAACTGAGATATCCTCGCTCCCTATGTTTCTCGTGTGTATTTTCTTTCAAAGCGGGGTCCCCCATTCAAAATAGGTTTAGTCTTGCTCTTATACGCGTTGGATAGGTCTTGGGCCGAAATAACCTTGTCCCAAGCAAAGTTGGAGAAATTCACGTCACAGCACCCAGGGCAGCGTGGGGCGCTAGCCCTTTGAAGTTTCTATAAATTGCGCCACAGGTGGTGTAGGGCATTGTTTGTGGCACTGGAAATCAACATTTTCTATTTTTTCTCCGTTTTAGCGCTAATCTCGCCCCTTTCACCCCATATTGCCTCCGGATGATTTCTACATATAAAAATACCACGAATTAACATAAATCAATACATTTTACATTAGAAATCCACGAAACACGAGGCGATATATATATATATACACACACACACTTTAAGCCAAATATCAAAAGACTCAAGGGAGCGAGATCAGATTTGACGACTAACGATTCCCATTTTTAATCAACAATAAGTTGCAGTGCTAAGTGTTTCAAATTAGCTAACCAAAATGAAATTTAAAACACCAAATCTTGGATATTTTTCCTAATTTTCTATCTGTACTTAATTAGTGATAAAGTTAATCACAATTGCCCATATTAATTTGATACTACAAGCCCAACATTGCAGACCTTAGCTTGCTGAGTGGTGCAACAACTATAAGTCCCGTCTATTTACCTCTAAATATACGAGTAACAATTAAATTTAATTTGTTGTTTTAAAAATATGTGATTTAGTTTAATACCGATTAAGAATCAAGAAATATGAAGTATAAATAAAAGAGAGAAGTGAATCAAACCAATGTAACTTAATATTAATGACCTCGAGACGATGACCTCAAGGTGGCTTAGGGCAGTAAGAACAATTAAGTGGAGAAATCAAAGTAAGAACAATTAATCTAAGGGACAATTCAGATGAACAACAGACCAAAAGTAGAGAGTATATTCTTTGCTCAGTGAAAATGTGGTCTTACAAATGATTGGGGTTCCTCTTTTTATAATAGGAGAATCCCAAATAAGAAATATTTCTATTTACAGTAGGGAATATTCTTATTATAGTTGTCTTAACCACCTAGTATGGAGTTGTACAATCCTATTACGGAATTTATGCCATGATCTCAAGGATGTGACAGGAATCTAGATGGCTCCGTTACAAATTCATAACGGTATTATTTCAAGGTCGAGCACACTTGGCCTTGGTATTCCTCGAACTTCTATTTTCGGGCATTACACCCTTTCCTCGAGCTCGATCCTAGTCCATCGACTTCGAACTTGACTCCTCCCGGACATGGACCTAGGGCGGAACCTCGAGCTTTTTGCATCGGGGGCATATGATTTTGACTGTATACAGATAATCGCTACATTTCTTAGAATAAGATGATAAGAAACGGATTTCACCTAGACTTCCCTGAGCTTCTCATGATGATGTCATGCCCGTGACGTAGGTACTTGAAATGGCCAATGTCACGTCAACGCTCTTTCCCACAACATCAAATGCGTGTCAGTGTTGGTCATCCATTTACGCCAACAGTCCGTCGCCGCCTTTCTATAAATAGGAGGCTATCCTGTTGAACAAAGAACCGTGCTTTTTTCATCTTTATCCTCTTTTGGTCTTCTCCGTTCTTTGTTTCCTTCTTTAATCGTCTATTTCCATGGTTCGAACATACAAACACATGGTCATATGGCAACAACTTTACCAATTATGCCAAGGTTTCCTTTTTTAAAGCTTTGACTCGAAACAACGTGAGGAGGGCGCCGAATCCTTCTTGCATCAGAAAATATGCGGACCTTACACTGCTGTTCATCTCTCTTAACTTCAACCTGGTATAGCACTTCATTCCTTTTGCTTTCCATGGAATGAGGTGGCACTATCGTCTACTAACTTTTGCATCCCACCCGGAACAATGTCCCAAGGATAAACATTCTTGGATCGTTGCTCATACACCTTGCGACCCTTTTGATTTTTCTTGTGATAGAAGGTGAAGCTACATCCTCTGGTCTTCCCTTATGGTCTTTTTCTTTTTTCTTTTGCTCTTTTACAATGGATTACAACCCAAAATTTCAACAAAAAATGTTCAATCTCCGCTGCTGGAAATAATGTTACATTTATCGAAGGCTTTCTGCCTCTAATATCTTTGAGTATGAAGATATTACCAACGGTTAAAAAGGGGTCCCCGGGAATGAGGCTCTCGAAGATGATGCTCTCGAGTACGTGGCCTTAGAAGTGATTAGGATTTTAGATTTTGTTTTTGCTTCTTTGCTTCTGTGTAAGTACCCTTCATAGGCATTGTAGTTATATTTTGTAACCATCTCTCGAAAATATAAAAGGACACCTTTATCTTCCTTTTGGCTTGTTTTGAATTTCGTTCTGTCTTTACTTGTGAAAATGTGATTGTATTCTAACGACTAGTCCAAGCACCGGACTCAGGACGTGATAAACCCTTGGGTTTTTAATCAACCAACATAATATCTTTAAGGCTTTCGTTAATTCTCGAGCTGAGCTTAAATCGATTGGATACGAACTCATAACATCGGGATTCCTGAGTCCAAATTAATTAAGAGCTAGGTCTCGAATTGAAATAAAGTTAGCCCTTAGGCTATGTAGACGATCATCAAGTAAGAACTTCCTTTGAACTTGGGTAGCCCTTGGGCTTTAGTAGTCAAGCGAGTACTTGCTCGAATAATGTTAGCCCTTAGGCTTTTTTGTAGTTCCCGAGTGAGAAATTTCTCAAACTCGAGTAGCCCTTGGGCTTAGTATTTGAGTGAACACTTCGCTCGAACTCGAAATAGATTGATAAAAAATGAAATGATCTTTGACACCTCAATTCTAATGCCAATATCATGATGTTAGTGATTGAAGTGACTGAAAAGGTTGTTTTTCATACGGTTTCCAAAGTCATTGGTTGGAGGTGGTTGACGGTCGTCGACCTTCTAGCTTCCAAAGTACAGTTAAATGACCTCTAAAATGGACAAACTTCATAACCTTGCAAACTTTATTCTCATATTGTTCACAAAGTTTTATTGGATCTTTTAATTTCTCTAAATTCCTCCTTCTCTTCTATCTTACTATCAACACTTTCCATTTTCTTTGAATTTCCATGTCGCAATGGCTAAAACCTCTAAACCGGTTCCCCAAAAAGAGAAATATTCTTCATCTTCTTGATCGACCAAGAGCAAACCAGTAGTTCCTCCTCGAATTGAGGAGTGCATCCCTCCACCATGTGAAATAAATTTTGATTTCAAAATCGAGAAACCTGCTTCGAAACCAGGCCGATGTGAGCCCATGTATCGATATGTTTGCTTGAAAACCAAGGACGAGTGTGCGCAAGCAAAGGAGGAATGCAAGTAGGAGAACAAAGAAGTATTGATTCCTTCCTCCGAGGAGGACATCACCACATATAAAGTGGGGTACTTGAGCGTATACATTTACCCATTCACGTTGGGACCTGCAATTCCGGCTCAGGGTCCGATAGATTCGGTTATTCTTGATTTTTGCCGACGATACTGAGTGACGCTTGGCCAGATCTACCCTTCATTTTGGTGAATCGTTTACTTGATCATATTTTTTTGATTCAGTTCGAGGGGATATCTTTCACCCTCGATCATCTGATCAGATTGTACAGTCCCTAACTTTATCGAGGTGGCTTGATAAAATTGCAATGTCGACCCTAGAAATCTCTCTTCCGTAGTATTCATAAGGATAAAAGACTGAGGGTGGATGAGCCGATTTGTCCGAGTCAAAACCTCTCACCTGATTCCTGCTGATTGGATGTCGTTCCCCGAGGAGTGGAACATGCAACGTAAGTATCTGGTAGGTTTATACCTTGCTTTCTCTTCTCAGTTTTACCATTTTCCTTGGTCTAACCCCTTTCTGATGGCGCATCTACTTCCTGGTTTCCTGGTCGAGTCCCGGACGTCGAAGGCTGGGTCTGAAAGTTGGCTTCCACTTTCTCTTATTCAGAGCATTGCTGGCGGGATTTGGCAAAGGGTCGATGGGAGGCCAAAAACCATGGTGAGTTCTCTTGTTTGTTTTTTGTACTTCTCCCCGTGGGATACTTATTTTGGTTTTGGGCAGGTCTTGGAGATGTCGTTGCTATGCGGCCAGCCCCGATCGGTGAAGAAGAGATTCCAAAGTCTTCTAAAGAAAGAAAAAGAAAAAGAGAGTCACTTACAAATCCCCCGAAGCCTAAGAAAAGTGTATCTCGAAGATCCAAGGCCGATACGGTAGCCTTATCTTCAAAAATGGCCCAACGCCTTTGAGATCTGGAGGAAGAAGAAGTTGGCGGCTGCCTACTAGTAGCTCATGAAAGAGGAAACGCCGATGTTTCGAAGGCCGTCGAGCCGGTGATGGTTGACGTGGCTCATTCCAGAGCCGAGGAAATCTTCGAGGGGAGTTCAAACAAAGTCCCCGAGCCATTATGTAGAAAAACATCACCTCGTCTAGGAGGCCATTTGGAGGGCGAGGCCAAACGACCCATTACAAGCCTATTCAAACAAAAGAGAATGCCCCGAGTGGATCATTTGGGGTAATAAATATGGATGACTCACCGCCTGGCCCTGAGTTCTCCGAGGGGCAAATTCGAGATGCTCTGAATATGAGGTCTTCTGAAGTGGAAGCGAGCAACAAAGGTCATGACATCTTTCGAGAATGCCTTGCAGGGCTTGAAGATGGTCGCGACCAAGATGCTTCCTTCATTTTCGACGAGGCCCACCGACTCTTCAAACAAGTGAGTTTTCTATTTTTTATGCTTGCGCCTTTGTTGTTGCCGTTCTGAATCTATCTTTCCCTCCTTTTTTATGAAGGTTGCGGTGCTCCATAAAAGGGTATTTTCCAAGTCTCAAACTAAACTTGCTCGATGCGAGGCTGAGTTTAAGAAGGTTTCGGGGGAGAGGGACAGTCTCAAAAACCTTTATGTTAAAAAAGTGGTGGCGATCAACGATATTCAAGCTGAATTGATGCAGGCTTGCTAAGGGCAGGCCGAGTTTGTTGAAAAGGTATTATAGCCTTCGAGGGCCCGTTATGTACTTGTTTGTTTTGACGATTAACACTTTTAACTTTGCAGTTTCAGTAGAAGGGCGAATTGGTGATGCAGTTTCGGGAAAAGTTTAAGACGAAGGAGGCCGAGACCTTGGGGTGGAGGCAAAGCATGGACGATCTCGCCTCTGATAAAGAAACTCTTTGAGAAGAGATGGCTTCACTTGAACGTCAGTTTCAATGTGTGAAGGAGGAGAGCCTATCTTGAGGCCGCAAAATCGAGGAGCTTAAAGCTAAATCCCCCACCGAGTTGGCTAAGGACAGGTCCGATGTGTGTGTATATATATATTGAGACGATTATGTCTTCATACCTAGCCGATACAGTGGCGGCTAATGCCTAGGCCAAGGATATCTCTGTTGCGGTCGAAGTTAAGCTATCATGTGCACTCGACCATGCTAGGCGGTAGTCCCGGAGGACAACCCTAGAGGAAGTGCACACTCGTGGCTTCGATCTTTTAGCTGATATCAAGAAGGCGAAGACCCGAGAAAAGGAAGTTGCTGCTCTGCATTTTGATGAGGATGATTCAGCCAGTGGCTCTAAGAGTGAGGAAGACGAAGATGAAGTCCCCGAAGACGAGGCTCTTGAAGATGCGGCCCTTGAAGATGTGACCCCGAAGTAGTTTTAGGTTTCTTCATTTTGTTTTTGTGCAAGTGTCCCTCGTGTAAATGTCTTATGTAATCACCTTTTGGAAATGTAAGGGGAACTTTTTATCTTATCTTTGACACGTGCTGGATTTCATATTGCCTTTATTTACGGAATACTTCGCTAGTATAACTTGAATGATTGGTCCGGAATTGGTTTGAATTTGAGATATAGTTAACCCTTAGATATTTATGTATATAATAATTATTGAGTCAAATTTTAATCGATCCGATGTGAACTCGGGATATCGTGACTCGTAGTCCGGGTAAAGTGAGAACGAAGTCTCGAAGTATAAGTTTTTGGCCCTTAAGCCTTTCGAAGTTGGCCCTTGAGCTCTTATATATCAGCCTTTAGGCTCTTTAAATTTGCCCTTAGGATCTTTAGATTGGCCCTTAGGCTCTTTAAGTTGGGCCGATTCGGCCTTTAGAATGGCTACATAATTTTCCCTCATTTTGGCTAAAAGACTTAGTGAAAATTTAACTATGCCTTAGCATGTGTTTTTTGTACTCGTTGGGTTTTTCGAAGGTTCGACATATCGGGACCTTGTTTGCGTACTGATAATCGAATACCTCTTGAGGTTTTATCAAGGGCTGATGTTGTCGAAACTTTTAAATTGTTCGAGGGCTGATTTTATCGAAGCCCATTAAATTATTCGGGGCTGATTTTATCAAAGCCCATTATATTTCGCTTTCGTCGAGGGTAGCCTAATTTAACCAGTTTTTACAAATTGTTTAAAGGCCTTTAATTTATAGTGGAAGTCGGATGTCTCCGAGCTGCGTTATTTTGGCCGTATCCTTTATATGACCGTAGTCTTTAGTATGGCCGTAGCCTTCGGGTATGTCACTTGGACTTGTTTCCCGATAACTTTCCGAACTTGTTCGAAAAGTTAATCCCCGAGTATATTGGCCTTGGCCTTTGTTTCGAGGTGGTGCCTCTTTGAGGTGTTATGAGTCCGAGTTTTCGATGACTCGGATGTATTATCTGTCACAGTCCCTCAATATTTGGGGGTGCTTTTATGCTTTGGCTCTTGAGCAATTTCCCGTAGGATTATAAGTTTAGAGTTCATGTAATATTAGACTTCGTTGAGACACAAAATGTTTTTGATATTAATAGAATGCTTCTTCAAATAATCGATAAATGCGTACATGCTTTTGCTGTCGGGGCTTGATTATTCTATATGGATATGGTTCATCTGACCATTTGGCCAATTACAAAGTTTTCCTATCGAGGCCATCTTAGGCGTGAAGTATTTTCCTTGAAAATATGACCTCCGAGGGTGATGCCCCCCAGTATTCGAGGTTGATTGAAGAGAAGCCTTGGATACTGTTGAGTTTTCCCTAGGTAGCACATAGTTGTTGCCTCGTTTAAAACCTTGTTGGTAAAACCCATTTGGGACAAAACCCAGGCTAAGGAAAAAAGAATGCAACGTATGCTTTAAAACCTAAGGCCTTCGTGTAAAAAGGTGCATCTTCAAGATTGCGCGCCTTTGAGAACTTTCGTCGTGCCGAGCTTGTAAGATCCTTTACCAACGACTCCGAGGGCTCTATTTGGTCTTATCTTTCTATCCATGATCGTGATACCTTCAAAAGCCTTGATTTGATCGAGGTGATTTTGATATCCCGATTTCACATCATGACGCCGAGAAACTTTCCCAAGACGACTCCGAAGACACATTTCTTTGGGTTGAGCTTCGTGTCGCATTGTCTGGAAACTTTGAATGTTACCTGCAAATGAATTAAGATGGTTACGCACAGGGACTTAACTAGTCATATCATTAACATAGGCTTTCACTGTTTTACCTGTTTGTTCTCCGAACATCCTATCAACTAGACGTTGGTACGTAGCTTCTTGGACTAAGACCTCCCTTTTTGCTTCACTAGTTCAAACCTGGGATCGATTCTCAGACTATGTGTGGTGACTTCCATCGGAACCCCTATCATATCTAAACGGAACCAAGCAATGCAATCCGTATTATCAATAAGAAACTAAATGAGTTTTTTCCTGAGTTCGGAGGTTAATCCCGTCGCCAGGTGTACCTTTCTCTTGAGTGGTTGACTTGGCGGCATCCATCGAGGCTGGGAGCTATGATTGCTACTTGGCCACCTGCTTACCTTTAGGGCTCGATTCCTCCAAGGCCAAGGGTTCTGGTATCGGCACCACTTCCTTAATTGCAAACATTTCTTTTGTAGCATGCTGCTCCTCCTGGACTATTTCCACTCCTTCCTCTGTCGGGAATTTCATCATCTGGTGGAGGGTCGAAGACACCACCCTCATGTTGTGTATACATGGTCTCCCGATGAGTGCATTATACCTCATGTCACCTTCGATGACATAGAACCTGGTATCTTGTATGGTATCGTCTATGTTTACCGGCAAGATAATCACTCCTTTTATTGTTTCGCTTGCCATGTTGAAGCCTTTCAACACCCGAGATGCGGGTACAATCTGATCTTGCAATTCGAGTTTTTCCACGACCCTCGATTTGATTATGTTTGCAGAGCTACCTGGATCCACTAAACACATTTAACTTGAATTTTATTTAAAAGAATAGAGATTACCAGGGCGTCGTTGTGAGGTTGGGATATGTTTTCTGCTTCCTCGTTGCAGAATGGCAGGACGTCCTCGGGCACATAGCTCTAAGTATCCGCTTTTCTCTTGTGATCGATACCCTGGTGCTCTTGAATACAGGACGTTGGGGGATGTCAACTCCTCCAATGATCATTTGGATTACATGTTGTGGTTCTTCTTGCTCGTTTTTCCTTGCATCTCTCTCCCTGAAGTGGTTTTTGGCTCGATCACTAAGAAATTCTTGAAGTTGGCCCTCGTTTAACAATTGAGCCACCTCTTCCCTTAGCTGCCGACAATCTTTTGTTCTATGTCTGTGCGTACCATGATACTTGCATATCAAGTTCGGGTTTTTTTGAGAGGGATCAGCTTGTATGGGCCTCGACCACTTGGTGTCTTTGATTTTTCCAATAGCTGACATGATCCCCGATGCATCCTCACTAAAGTTGTACTCTAACAGTTCGCCATATTTGGCGGGATCGGTGTGGTTGTCGAACCCACTCATGCTCATGAGTCCTAGAGAACTTTGGTCTCGATAGCTTCTCCGATCGCTTCGAGGAGTGTTATGGCTCGAGCTGCTATTTCTTCAATCAGTATATGACTGATACCACTCTTTATTGAATCTAGATCCCCTATTTGCGTCTCTCGGGGGCTTGGCTACAAATATATTAGGAAGAACTGAACCCGAGGGGGCTCCTAATTGATCATCTTCGACCCTGATTTTTGACTGGTAATGATTGTGCACATCTGACCACGTCACAGCTGGATACTCGACCAAGTTCTGCTTTAGTTGTCGAGAAGCATTTGAGCTTCGCTCGCTCAAACCCTACATGAAGGCCTGCACTGCCCAGTCATCCGAAACCGGAGGTAGTTCCATTATTTCCATCTGAAACCTGGACACGAACTCCCTTAACATCTTGTCATTCATTGGTTTTATTTTAAAGGCATCTGACTTTCTCACAGCCACCTTTATGACCCCGGTATGAGCTTTAACGAAGGCATCCGCTAACGTAGTAAATGAATTAATAGAGTTAGGAGCTAAGTTGTGATACCAAATCATAGCTCTTTTTTAGAGTGTTTCCCCAAACCTTTTCAACAACACTAACTCGATTTCATCATCATTCAGGTCATTTCCTTTGATCCCACAAGTGTATGAAGTGATATGTTCGTTAGGGTCGGTTGTCCCGTTATACTTGGGTATATCGGGCATGCGGAATTTCTTAGGAATGGGCATTGGGGCTGCGCTCTGAGGGAATAGTTTTTGTATGAACTTCTTGGCATCTAGGCCTTTCAAAACTGGAGGTGCCCCCGGTATCTGGTCTACACGGGAGTTATAAGTCTCCAGCTTCTTGTCGTTATCCTCAATTTTCTTTTCTCTGGACTCGATCCTCTTAGCGAGCTCTTCGAGCATTTTCATAATGGTGGGGTCAGTCCCTGAGCTGTCTCTATTTGGTCCTTCCGGTGTTGGTTCAGCAAGTTGATTGTTTCCATGTTCAGCTACACTCGGGATCTTATTCTGACTTTGAAGTTGAGCGATGACGATTTGCTGAGCCTGCAACATCTCAAATATCACCTGGAGGTTAACTTCTCCATCTCCTACTCCCGGCCTTCCTTGGTCCCTTGGTCGAGCATCCCTGCGTATGCTCCCTTCAGGGTCTGTGCCTAGGCTGGTGTTTATAGCAATATGAGAACCAACATCAACTGGTTCCATGTTTGGCATTTCCCCAGAGTTTATTGGTGGTACACACCGACCCCTACATTGTTGTTTTCTCCATGACCCTCATTGTCATGAACAAGTGCATTTTGTGAGCTAGACATGTTTCAGCCTGAAAATCAAAGGTTCTTGACAAGAAAAAGCGTAAAGATAACGTGTATAGTGAGAATCAGTAAAGAAATAATCACTATTATCTTTAGCCCCACGGTGGGCGCCAAACTGTTTACCTCGAAAAATACGAGTAACAATTAAATTTGATTTATGGTTTTAAAGATATGTGATTTAGTTCAATACCGATTAAGAATCAAGAAATATGAAGTAGAAATGAACGATAGAAGTGAATCAAACCAATGTGACTTAGCAGTAGTGACCTCGAGACGATGACCTCGAGGTGGCTTAGGGCAGTAAGACCAATTAAGTGGAGAAATCAAAGTAAGAACAATTAAGCTAAGGGACGATTCTGATAAACAACAGACAAAAAGTAGAGAGTATATTCTTTGCTCAGTGAAAAGGTGGTCTTACAAATGATTGGGTTCCCTTTTTTATAATAGGGGAATCCCATATAAGAAATATTTTTATTTACAGTAGGGAATATTCTTATTACAACTGTCTTAACCGCCTAGTACGGAGCTGTAGGATCCTATTTCGGAATTTGCGCCATGATCTCAGGGACGTGGCAGGAATCTAGCTGGCTCCGGTACAAATCCATAATTGTATTATTTCAAGGTCGAGCACACTTGGCCTCGGTATTCCTCGAACTTCTGTTTTCGGGCATTACGCCCTTTCCTCGAGCTCGAGCCTAGTCCACCGGCTTCGAACTTGACCCCTCCCGGACGGAACCTCGAGCTTTTTGCAACGGGGGGCATATGATTTTGACCGTATACATCGTCACTATTCTCAGCGTATGAATCATGATCACTTTTGCTATCGGCATGATGAACTATGGGACAAAAGCGTATTATACTTGTGTTGGGTTAAGTGAGGCTAGAGATTCTCTTTAACACGGTACAATACTGCCCGTTTTAAATTAAGTCTGTATTTTTTTCTTCCCTAAATTAGAAAAATGCCATAACACGAATAGTATTCGTATACTATTTTATTATCAACATCTAATTATTTCTGAATTTTGCTTATACACCCAACAATTTGCGATATAACTATCATCAACTCCAAAATACCAATACCTAGTAAGCTAGAAGTAATGAAACTTGATGGTAAATGTCTTCGTATTGCAGAAATTAAAATTCTTTAGCGTCATTTCAGTCCACACATTGGAAGCTGGAATCTCGGGATCATTCACACGGATAAATGCTTCATCACACCTAGGAATTGCATTCATATTAAACTTGTCTTTAGTCGGGGAGTGCACGACAAACTCATTGATGAAACAAACGAATTACATTATTCAAACATAATATATTTAAAGTTTTTTTTTTAAAATATAAAAAATATCATTCTTTTTTTAACAAACTAGTTCTTAAAGAAAATTCATTTTTCCTTTTCATGTAGTAACAACCTCTCATAAAGAAAGTGTCATTATAAAAATAAATTAAAAAATCCATACTTGGAAGTTGAAAGTTAACTGGCCGTACGTCCACTTATATATGATGTTCATGGATAGATACTAGACCGAAGAAGTACAAATAACCCTGAAAGTGGATTGTCTCTATGGTTAAGTAAAAATAGCAGGCGCCGGTTAGTTTTCGGATTGGTTATCTAAAAATAGCCAGTATTTGTAAATCATTGAAAAATATTTACTATTTTATTACAATACGAAAAGTTCCAGCATAATATATTGGAAATTGGTGCACCCAGGGGTGGATACACATGGTTACAAGCGGTGTCACGTGACACCGCTTCGCAGAAAAAATTCACTAAATATATCTATAATGATAAATTAAAAAAGGAATAACGGTTAGATCCTATTACAGTGACATCACTTGAACAAGTGTGGTGTTCCAGTCCAACGGTAACATAGTTCAGTTATGTTGGTGAGTGATGTGGGTTCGAATCTACACATGCTGAGTTTTAGGCACATTTCTCACCTTTTTGTCTTAATTAAGAAGAGTCCTAATCCTAATGACATGTGATTAAGAAGAGTCCCTCGAACAAGCAAAGGCATTTTAGTGGAAATCCAAGACATAAGTAGGAAGAAAAAATGAGACAAATTACAATAGTGACTCTAAAAAATTCATTATTAAGAATAAAATATTAAAAATAAAAAATCTGTTTTAAAAAAAACTCTTAACAATATTCTAATGCGTCAAAGGTTTTTCGAAGACATAGTTTATCCTCTGAGTTTGGTATTATAGTAAAAAAAAATTATTTGTTCACTTTAAGTGTGACACCGCTTATATAAAATTCTGCGTACGCCACTGGGTGCACCTGTGTATTAACTTCCAGCATATTATGCTTGAACTCCAACACGCGGAAAGTTCCAGTATAATATACTGGAGATTGCAGCACCAGTTTATTATGTTGGACCGGTATATTATACTGGAACTCCAATATATTATATTGAAAATGTACTGGAGTTCCAGTATAATATACTGGATATTTTTTCAGATTTTAAACAGTATTTTTGTTCAGATTTATCTTTACATAAAAGGTGGCTAAATTTCGATTACTTTTGAAATTGTGACTATTTTTGAATGACCACTTGTAAATCTGACTATTTTTAAATTTTTCCCTATTATTAATGGGTATAGTTTCAAATTTAATAAGTATTGTAGCTCGCTTGTACTATGAGCAAATTTTAGACATTAGAATTCTGCTCATAGAACAAGCAAAGGTCAAGAGTTAAAAAGACCACCCTAAAAAGGGTCATGTTTGTGCAATTGTTTTGCACTAGACAGGCCTTGACCCAAAATAAAGCCCTCCATGATTTCCTCAAATAAAGCCCTCTATCCATTATCAGAAATTTGTTCTCTAATTTCCTCCTTTGAAACCTTATCCATATAGAAGAAAAAAAAAAGAAATAGATATTCCGCACTAACTTAATGGAATAAAAAAAGACTTCAATTTTGCACCAAAATGAAGTGCATCAGCCTTAACTCTCCAATCTTACCTAAACATTCAAGCAGCAAATTCAAATGGCAGCACCGTAAATCAAAACCAGCAGCTCATTGCCTAGTGGAGCAGCAGCAGCGTTATAATGCTAAATTATCTTGTTTCCCAAACCACCAACGTACTGGCTTTCTAAAGGGACAAAAAAGGAGACTGTTAATTGCTCCGCTTAGGGCTGTAGATATATCTATTTCCTCCTCCTCCTTTTTCATAGCTGCGGCTAATTCACCGAGAGACTTGTCAGTTTTGCTACAGACAAGGTTTGTTTTAATTCATCTTTACCTTCCGATTTTGAAGTTTGAACTGCATATAGCTCCGGATATTTTGTTGAGATGGATTTAAGTTATACTATACAGTGATAATATAGCAAATGTGATTTGTCAATACAATTTAACATGCTGCGGTAGGTAATTACTCTACTTCCCATTTACCATATCAGAATTCTGTTTTCTTTTTGGTTAACTAGATAATTATATATGTAAACAAAATGGAGATTTAAGTAGCAGTATTACAAGCAGGGGTATTGCTTCCCCTCAAATTGTCTGGAAACGAACTAGCAGAAACGTAAGAAGTACTATTCGAAATTTCCCTTGAAAATGTAGTTCCTAGAATGTCTGCGCGCACTGGATCGTTTGCAAACACGGGAGGAACTAGCAAAAGTTTGATTTTATCAAAAACGTTTCCTTGTCGCGGCTTCCTTAGCAAGTGCATCCGCTAATCTTCAGCCCCTGCATTAGTGCAATTAATTCTGCCAAGGTGTCAGTGATGTTAGGGATGCTTTTCTTGTAGCCTATTACCCAATTACCTTAGTGGTCACGGATTACCATTCCTATCCCTCCTACACTTGGATTGCCTAAGCAAGATCCATTGGTATTAAGCTTATAGAAGCCTCTTTTGGAGAATCCCATTTGACATAGATGATGGTTTTGTTAATAAGTCTTGAGCTGTAATTAGATAGAAGACACAGTGTTCAGTAGTATTTATAACGCAGGTGTTGTTGTAGTTGTTGTTGTTGTTATTATCGACGGTTATCATTTCTTGTTAACCATAAGTGGCACAAACCGAATTGGATGATGTCTCTCCATAGGAGATTATTGTTG
The DNA here is from genome assembly GCA_026770625.1 of Nicotiana glauca. Lineage (NCBI taxonomy): Eukaryota > Viridiplantae > Streptophyta > Magnoliopsida > Solanales > Solanaceae > Nicotiana > Nicotiana glauca. Next base: position 20,108 of record MU671743.1, on the reverse strand, counting down.
TAACTGATATTTCCTAGCTTATTCCAATTGTTGTTCTAATCGTTTATGGTGAACAAAGCTGGGATATAATGACTTGAGGATGACAGAAAGCCAGAACTTTTTTGCGTTGGGGCATTCAAAGAAGATATGCCCGATAGTTTCATCACTTGTGATGCTTGTGAACAGTTCTTTTGTATGTTTAAAGCAATTGAGTGCAGATAGGAATTGGTAGGCAGACATCCGTGAAGGAGTCGGAGGAAGAATTTGATTTTATTTGGTGTACTAAGTTTCCAGATACAAGAAAAATCTTTGGTTTGTGGTTCATCAGTGGGCTATAAGGTGATATGCAGAACTTGTGGAGAAGAGTCCATTAGCGTTCAGACCCCAAATAGGTTTACCCATGTGCTCAATATTTAAAGGAATATAAGCACTCTTGGATAGCATCATAGATCAATTCAGTGGGTAGGGTAAAAGATAGAGTATCAATATCCCATATGCCATTCTGAACAGGTTGCTAATCTTAATATTGATGTCAGTTAGGTTAAGAGGCCCATACATTTGAGATTGTAAGGACTAAGGACCAGAATGGGGAATCCACCTATCCTGCTAGAAGTTGACAATGTTGCCCTTGTGAATGACCCATCTCGTGTCTTCACTGCATGTTCACCAGCCGGGGCAGATGTATAGGTAATTTATGGGGCACGTGAACCCATGGTGTCTCCGCCAAACTAGGTATTTTTTGTATGTGTTTTCTAGAATTAGTCTAATATTATCTGTTGGCCCTCCTGCACCTCGAAGGCTACCTCGAAGGCTACCTCGAAGGCTGAATGGTGCACTTGGTTGAATATTGAGTTTTTTAGCTAAAGGAACAAGGAGCAATTCCCACTTAGTACTTTTTTCTCCTTTCTTTAGTGATGCACCATGTTTTAGAAATCCTAGATCCGCCTTTGTAAATTACGAGCCTTTTAGAATACACTTAACATGACAATGTAAAAGCTTATATATTAAACGAGAACTCCGTTTAAATTATAACTCCTTCCATCCAAAAAGTATTGTGAAATTGGAAATAGAGCAAAGCATCTAATTGAAGTGTGAATTCGAATAACTTTTAAGTTTAACAATTATTTGTATTTACAAGTTTTTCTATTTGAAAAATTCATATCGTTCGACTCCTCGAAGAATAATAACCTAATATGAAGATAGGATAATGGGAATACCAAATCTTTTACAAGCATTAGATTAGAGAAAATAAACTACAATGTGACTTCAGTTTTCCCCGGGATAATGCATTTGCTTATAGTTTCCTTTCTGGAAAATTTTGACGACAGTGCAGTAATGCTCTTTATGTACTGGATTGCCAACTTTGTGGTGCCGGGGATCATCTTAAAGGATCTTCAAGATGACAGTACCACTAGGGATAAGAAGACTGATGAAAAAGATCTATAAGGATAAGCGAAAAGCAGAAGATCGTTACAACAAGAAACTGGATTTGCAGTGAGAAAATCAATCAGGGTGAAGTATCTGGGTACCCCATCCGCTGTTGTCAAAGATTCATTTGAGGCGCACTTAAGTCCTGAGACTCAGTTAAAGCTGAATTGTGCGCTTCGCGTTGATATATTAACTGTATTGGTTAGTATTGTTATCTTTTAAATCAAAGTCTGAAGCATGTTTTATGAAGGAATCGTATCGTACAGTTTGGTAAAAGCAAGCTGAATGTTTGCTGATAAACTTATGATAAATTTTACCACTTAGTAAAATATGAATTACATAAAGGCAAACTGGTACTTCTTCCTGGCTATTAGCAAGGCAATCTTGAATTTCTGTTTGAAATAATGTACCCAGTCAAGACTGTTTTGGTTCATTTTTTCTAATGTTGGTCCCAGAATTATGTATCTTAGCAAGACGTTTTCTGAACTTTATTAGGTTCCAATATCAACTGCACAGAAAAGAATTACACGGCCTAATGGTTATAACACGTTATGCTGATATAATGTGTATGATGGCCCATATTTATTCATGGGATGCCTGTTCTATAATCGCCATGTTAGCAACAACAACAAAGAAGAGAGGGTAGGGTACTTGACTCATATTATAATATCCTACCTCTGCAAATTCCATCAAATCTTTGTACTTGAAATGCTTTTAGCCTTCCATGTTGGGGTCATTGTTATTTTCAGATCGTAAGTTAGTTCCAAGGTACTGACTTGCTAGTAGACATTCCATGAACATCTCATGGGTCTCAAATCTTCTTGCTTGGCATTTAACCTGCAGAAAGTGCTAAAAACTAAGATGGAATGCATATGTGAGCGCGAAATTGCAAAATGTGATTCTTTTATATGCTGAGATATTTACTACAGTGCTTGTGAGCTTCTTTGATATTGCAATTGTGATTCTCCATTCTTGAACTATTCTGATATGCTGAAATTTTCACTCTTATTACTATGACTTGTATCCAATTTTGGATCGTTTGAATGAATACTTGGTGGAAGATGAGAAAGAAAACTGGATTAGCTCAATTGTAATACTTTTTATTTACTGGATTGCCTACTTTGTGGTGTGGGGGATCATCTTACAGGATCTTCAAGATAACAGAGTAGCACAAGAGATAAGAAGACTGATGAAAAAGAACTACGAAAATAAGCAAGAAACAAAAGATCTATCGTTTGTACCAAACAAAACAAAGGAAAAAAAAGAAACTCTGCTAGACTCTCAACTCTTCCAGATTAAAGGGATTGACTGATTTCTGTTGAATATCTTGGAATGTTTGAATATAACACCTCCTACTGAAATGATGCAACCATATCCTTGAAGTGAAGGAGGAGGTTGTCAACTGTCATGACTTGATGATCACGCTTGTCTCTCACTCTAACACTCACCTGCCCACTTCTGGCTTCTGCTTCTCCAACAACAAGAATATAGTTATATTTTGCTTCTTGAGCCTCTCGTACCTTTTTCTGGAGTGTTTTGTCGCTTGTATCAACATCGACATAATAACCAGCATCATGTATCTGCTTCCGGAGCTCAAGCGCGTACGACTGAGATTTGTTGGAAACAGGGCAGACCATTGCTTGACGAGGACTAAGCCAGAAAGGCCATTTCCCCTCAAAATGCTCACAAAGAATAGCGAACATACGCTCAATTGACCCAAGTATAGCTCTATGTATCATAACTGGTGTCTCGTCACTTCCATCTTCTGCTTTGTATGAAAGTTCGAATCTTTGAGGAAGTTGGAAATCAAGCTGCAATGTTGCACACTGAAACTCTCTGTTCATTGCATCCGAAACAGTGATATCGATTTTCGGACCGTAAAACGCTCCATCTCCTTCCTTTCTCCCCCACGGCTTCCCGAACTCCTCCAATGCTTCCACAAGAGCACCTTCAGCTTTTTCCCAGGTTTCTTTGTCTCCAATAGAGTTTTCAGGCCTTGTCGATAAATTCAGTTTAAAAGTTAAACCTAATATTTTATACACATAACTCATGAAATCTAAGACATCCTTGACTTCATCCTTAACCTGTGACTCTCTGCAGAAGATGTGAGCATCATCCTGTTCAAATTTCCTAACGCGCGTTAAGCCTGTAAGTGAACCACTGATCTCATTCCTGTGAAGAACACCAAAGTCAGCCAGACGAAGTGGCAAATCCCTGTAGGAACGACCATCATGGTTGAATATTAAACAATGTCCGGGGCAGTTCATTGGCTTCAGCGCGTATTCTTGTTTGTCAATCTCAAACACAAACATGTTGTCCTTGAATTTTGCAGCATGACCAGAAGTTTCCCACAACTTCATCTTGTACATATTTGGAGTCCAAACCTCCTCGTACCCTCTCTTCCAATACTGACTCTTTATGAAATCCAGCAATTTGTTGCAAATTCGAGTACCATGTGGAAGAAAGAAACAACTTCGAGGACTTACTTCATCAAAAAAGAAAAGATGCTGCTTGTCACCCACTTTTCTGTGATCGTAATCCACTACTTCCATTACTTCCTCTGACTGTTTCGGATCCATAACCCGCACGTCCCAATTCAAAAAGTAATGGCTATCTAGAAGAAACCTAGCAAACAAAAACAATAAAGAGGTAGGAGGCACCCACAAGAAAAATAGGTACCTCTATTTATAATGGCGTTAAACCGTCTTTGAATAGGAATTGAAAAAACCTATATTTAAATAAATTAGCATTAATTAGCATATATAAAATCCTAAACAATTTAGGTTTCCCACGTGAGTTTTAATCCAAAATAGTATCTCTTTCTCTCTCATATATATATATATATATATATATATATATATATATATATGGGAGTACATGGACCGGGTTGGTTCGGTGTTTATCAAAACCAAATCACACCAACTATATCGGTTTGGATTGGTTCGGTTTTGTCAGATTTTTCGAGTTTTTCGTTACTTAAATATTATTTCAATCTTACTTTGTTAAACTTTTTATAAGTAAATATATGTTAAGTAAAAATATAAAAAATTGACAAACATATTATCTATTAAAATATTCTTATGAGAGAATTTTCTTAGTAACACATAATAGTTATTTTTTAGCCGTCTGACAATAATGTTTCGTCGATGTACACTTTCAAGGTTAGCTGAATTTAGTAATTAAACATGAAAATCAATGTGATACCTAAATAATAATAATAATCACTTGACATTCGAAAAAGATATAACAATTTAGTATATCTTAATATCTGATATGAATATGGATGAACAAAGAGATTAACACATTTCAGTAACATTTGATGAGAAAGTGATCATACAACCCATTATTTAAGGTTATTAAATATGGAGCATTTCATATACTATTAAATATCATATCCCGCAAGATAATCTCAATTTAGACATTTTTTTAAAGAAAATTCTACATTAAATCTTAAAAGTATTTATAAAAATTATATATTTATATGTCGGGTTGGTTCAGATTTTTTTACTAAATACCAAACCTAGTTGGGGTTTTTACTCGGTTTGGTTTGACTTTTCGGTTTGATGCGGTTTACCGGTTCGGTTGGTACACCCCCATATATATATATATATATATATATATATATATATATATATATATATATATATATATATATATATTTGATTTTAGTTGGATACGGGTATTCTTTATTTTAGGATTCTTTTACCAATGAATATTACATAGGTTGTGTCTTTTCTTTGTATAGATTTAGGATTCAATTTAGGTCCTTCTACCACATATTAATGTTCTAAGGTGCAAGAATTTAAGCTTCTATGATAGTAATATAAAGGCTCCCGTAGAAGGCAAAAACACAAATGGTATCCATGTTGCAAGATCCAGAGGTGTCAACATAACAAATTCACCTATTGGTACTGAGACAACTGCTTCAATTCAAATTAAATAATAAGCAAATTAATACAAAATATTTCAAAACCATCCCAGAACCCGGTGTCATAAGTGCACGAGCAATTTCTAAGAAATAATATAATACAACATCCGTCCGGAATATAGTGGACAGAAAGTAAATACAATATACTGGAAGGGACTATACTAGCTGCGGGCTGCCTCGAATAATGCAACTCACCTAGTCCCCAAATCATCCGTGCTGCTACGCCTAGTAGGCCGCTAGAGTTACATATACCTGTGCAACAAAAATGCACAGAAGTGTAGTATGAGTACGAAAACAACGTGTACTCAATGAGTATCCCGCCTAATCTCGAAGAAGTAGAGACGATATGGTCGACTTCGACACTTACTAATGGCCCAATAATAATATGGTGAAGATGTGAGGAAAACATGGATTTATCTAGAAATTATAACTCATAGAGCAAGAAAACAGGTAACACCTTCTCAAATAATAGGAAATTCCAAGATTTACTTTTCGTTATCTTTATTAGTTTATAGCTGGCCATAAAAAGACAATAGCAACTTCAATAAGCTTCAGGATAAGCAATGCAAGCATGCGCATATTATGCCGATGCGACGGTCCGATCCAAAAGAAATAAACTGTGCACTTGCCGAGGGTTGACGGCGCGCCTATAGATGCATCTATTTAATCTGTCGAGGCGTTCGGCCCGTTCCATAAATAAACACACAGACAGTCAGTCAAGAAGTCTAAGCAGAGTAATTATCCAATGAAAACAGTTACTCTTTTAACCTTTTAAGAAAAATAAAGTTTTATCTGTTTAGAAATTCGTTTACTAATTCGATGTGATTTAAGCAATTCAATCCATCAATAGGTTTGTAAATAATCCAAGTATAGCATGCTTATTGGTCCTAACTACCCGGACAATAGCATAACAGTAGCTACGTACGGACTCTGGTCACCTCGTGCGTACGTAGCCCCCACAAATAGTAGCACACAATCAATTATTTTACCTATGGGGATAATTCCCTCTTACAAGGTTAGAAAGGAGACCCACCTCGCTCCGAAGATCCATAACCAGCATTCCACGCCCTTCAGAAGACTCCAATCGATACACAACGCTCCAAAACTAGCCAATGATTATACAAATCCATTCATATATGCTCAATTACTCATTACAATCCAATTTATAGCAATTTCCAACCCCGATCGAAAAGTTGACAAAACGCCCTCGGACCCACGTGCCCGGAATCCGAAATTTTTTGAAGATAAAGTTTACCCACAGCTTCACGAACTCAAATATATAATTTTCTCTAAATTCCATACCCAAAATCGTGGTCAAAATTCAAGAATACTAATTTTCTAGGTTTTTCCTCAAACCCCAAGTTTTCTACAACTTCCATGTTTAAATCCATATCTAAACCTTGCATTTAACTCAAAACTGGCATAAATTACTTACCTCATGATGAATGACGGAACCCCCTCTTCAAAAGCTCCAAAAATCGCCAAAGCCAAGAAAAAAATGGGTGCAATGAACTCAACCCCGATTTTTAAACATTCTGCCCAGCCCAGGTCCTCCCTTCTTCGCGTTCGCGACATTCCACTCGCGTTCGCGAAGGCCAGTCACCCAGCCCTTCGCGTTAGCGTACAAGACCTCCCGTTCACGTAGGCCAAAGACCCCAGGCCCAGCTTTTTCCTTCTACGCATTCGCGATCTCCTCCTCGCGTTCGCGTAGCAGCTCAGCCCACCCCTTCACTTCCGCGTCTCCCCCTTCGCGTCCGCGAAGGCCAAAACCAGCAGCCTCCCACTTTCTTTTTCGCGTTCGTGAGACTCCTTCCGCATTCGCGAAAAAGGAAACCAGATACCAGCAACCAACATCAGCTTTTTATCCAAATTCGATCCGTTAACCACCCAGAATCCACCCGAGGCCCCCGGGACCCCAACCAATCGTACCAACTAGTCCCAAAACATATTACGGACTTGCTCGATGCCTCAAATCACATCAGACAACGCTAGAATCATGAATCGATCTCCAATCCAAGCTTTATGAACTTTAGAACTTCAAACTTCTACTTTCGACGTTTAAACCTATCAAATCACGTCCGATTGACTTCAAATTTTGCACACAAGTCATATTAGACATTACGGACCCACTACAACTTCCAAAATCGGATTCCGACCCCGGTATCAAAAGTCCACTTCCGGTCAAACTTCTCAAGAACCTTTAAATTTCTATCTTTAGCCAAATGACTCCAAAATGACTTACGGACCTCCGAATTCACTTTCGATCGTGCTCCCAACTTCAGAATCACCATACAGAGCTATTCACATACTCGAAATCCCAAACAGACATCGATAACACTAATTTGCACTTCAAGCCAAACTTATGAAATTTCTTCAAAACTGCTAACCTCCACAATAGGCGCCAAAATGCTCCCGGGTTATCCAAAACCCGAACCGGGCATACGCCCAAGTCTGAAATCATCATACGAACTTGCTGAAACCTTTAGATCCCGATTCCGAGGTCGTTTACTCAAAAATCCAATTTCAGTTAATTCTTTCAACTTTAAGCTTCTGAAATGAGCATTCTCTTCCCAAATCAACTTCGAACTTCCCGAAATTCAATTTCGACCATGCGTACAAGTCATAACACCTGAAATAAAGCTGCTCATGGCCTCTCACTGCCGAACAATGTGCTAGAGCTCAAAACGACTTGTCGGGTCGTTACATTCTCTCCCACTTAAACATACGTTCGTCCTCGAACGTGCTGAGAACTACACTGAAGTAGTCGAAAATCACTGTTTAACTTCTCATGCACCTCCCCGTGCTACCAAAACTTAGTTGAGCACATTAGCTCGATAAATTCTGAAGATATTCCCTTTTATTCAAATAAATAAGCCTTAGAGCCCAATTCCAACATCCGAAATTCTATGCCCGACCTGTTTCCAACATACGATCACCATGCCAATCACCACATGTTGTACCAGAACATGACTAAACACCCTTACTGAAATTCACACCATGTATCCACTCATTCACAAGACCGTAATAAGACTCTCTGATCATAATAGTCGACATTTCCCGAATCTAATGCTCACAATGCGCCTCATGACATATATAAGTCCTGTTCCAACTCTCGCAATGCCGCCACAACAGAAGGGATGCGTAGAAATTCATAACCAACTGCCGAATCAATGATTCATAGGGTCTATACTCCCGTCAAGAACCATCAACTCTTTCTGAACCAAATAATGGTCTTTGCTCCTTAATATACTTCATATATTCAGATTGCACTGATCCTAAGTCCAGTAATCTCGTCTCACCTAGTACAAACTGTTCAGGCAATAAGCCACCCCATCATGACCAAAAGTCCCATATGATGCTATAATGTGCCAATAGGCTACCGATTCGAACGCGATACAAAAGAAGGAAGACGAACTCTGGAAGGAATTACCTAACTCATGCACTAATATGGACTTTCCTTAGAAAATAGGAGGCAAGGCATACAAAAATAGCATATAGAAAACTATACTCAACATCACACCGTTGCGGCGTGCAACCCGATCCAGATAACATACCCATGGCGACGTGCCACCTGATCCACACATAGATCTCACATAAGGAGATGCACATCGAGCTGAATTTGCTCATTACAACAAAATACCGAATATTGGTCATAAGCATGCTGAGTGCATAATAATATCCCTGAGTGAAAATATAGCGCTATAAGTTACAAAGCTCAAGCACAACTGAGGTGCAATATACAATCTGAATCTCAAGAGCCATTTTGCTCATATAGCATCATTCCTACGCGGATTTCCATCACATAAGCAATTCACCGAGCCGTCTCACAACTCGCACGGCGTAATACATCATTACATGAAATAGCTAACGACCACATAACACCCTGACTATTCTTCCGTAAGGAGCGCTTTGCTAAAATGAACATAACTGGCCTGACGTAGGGCCCATATTCATGCTTAAATCCATCCACCGACCTCAAGTCGATCCTGATCGTATCAAACTAGGCTAATAACCTTTCAAAGGTCCATACTAACTTCCCCCTTCTTATAACACATAAGAACAACTGTCATAACCGGAGTACTCATCCACAGTCGACAACTCAAAATCCGAGTGCCCTCCAGGCATCAATTCTCAATTTAATGAAATCACTACAACCTTCATATTTGGTTTAAATCTTTAATCAATCAAGTGACTACATGCCACACTTATACGATCTTCCTGTGGGACACACTCCCACAACCTACCATAACAAACAACTGGGTCTTACCTCCAACCCACCAGCCGCACTAACGCTGAAAAGCGATCAAGAATCATTAGCCAGGATGCAAAGCCTTTTTCACAAAATACCGATCTCAAGTGATGCTGAAGACAATACCAACTTACCTTAAACATCGAAACTCCTTTCCTACTCATCTGAGCTCGTGACATCCTTGTCCACACCGAACTGTTACCTTGATCTTTACTTCAAATTCTATACCACTCACTGCACCTCATGCCAATATATGATAGAACACACTTTTCATCATAGCTTTGGAACCACCTTCGGGCTAACACTTCATCATATAAAAGCTTTTCACTTAACTCACTTCAGGAAAACCATGGCAACACACAGGTAAAATTCTCATAACCGTAGAACATGAAAATCTCTACGTAGTGGTCTAAGCCACCATAGCCCTTCCGGTATCCGCTTCCACATAACCAGCCATAACAGTAGAATCCTTCTGAATAACATCAATTACGACTGCCAACAAGCCTCACATATATCGCCACAAATCACATGCATAACTTGATCACACTGAAGGGACTAATCTCTACCACAAATACGATAACTCAACTGTGGTTAACCAATATATCTTCCTTCGATTTACCCTGATTGCCTTAGTAACAATAATAACTCCTTTCCACACATAACATATTCCATCCGCACTCACCCCGAGTGACCTTGAACTGCGAGTCCATGCTGTCTAAAATAACATGAACCATTTCATACATTCCTTGTGCGCTCATTCGCACCCTCAACTGATATGCCCATTCTGTTAATCCTTCTACGAATCCAAAGTCCTTTCTCATTTTCCTATCAAGTGCTACACTGCAAGTCAAGACATCATAGAACATTCTCGTCTCTTCTCATAAGCTGCTACTGAGCCTGAATCATAGCTGTACCTATAGGCTCGAAATCATTAGGCATCACACTTTATCCTTTGAATTCACTAGGACCGTTGTTGAGAGCCACCCACTCCGACTTGGCCCCGAATATAATCAATTCCCTAAATTTTCTAGCACATGAATGCCCCATTGGTGATGCACCTGGCAGAATCCCTTCCCTTGGAACCCGCATCTTTACAAAAACAATCTTGAATCCTCCCCCAAGTCTAAACATGGGCCATAAGGCCAACGATAGCCCACTTTTAATAATTTCTTTGCTCAAATTACCACTTATGGTCTTTTCCCCTAGTTGAAATAGCTCATCAATATGCTAATAACCGGAAAACTCGCAAGTAGTTAATTATGCAACCCCATCATAGGCGGTGGGACTCTCCCACTTAGCTCGAAGCCACTATTACACAACTCTAGAATTTACCAAGATTCTTAATTTCCTATTGACATAACCTTGCGTAATCAACCGCCAAAATTCTCGATATCTTACTATAGAAATCATTAACAACATTCGCACGACCAATTCCTTCGCTGTATAACCAATAGAATTCTTCGCAGAAGCTTTGCCAACCACGCGACTACTAACCTGCTCACAGAGAATAACCCACCTATGGAACTTGCTCCCCGATATCTTCCAATGCTACTGCATGGGGTACAATCACTACGACATCAATAACCCATCCTGAGTCCGAGCTCACTCTCTAGTTACACAAGTCCATTTATCCCTCGTGGACATCAATTAAGTATGCGGCAACAACCTCCCAATTTAAAGTTATGTTGTATCCTTCTTCTTTTCGGGCAACTCCGTCCCGTTATATTAAATCTCCTGCCGCAAGAACCCCTACTTCAAATTAGATCCGCAGACCCCAATAACCAAGCACTAATATTCTCAAATCGCTCCGAACTCTCCTTAAGGTACATGGTCTTCCCACTGCAAAGCCCATATGCAACTCCGCCACTCTCCCACTTTGGCGGAACTCATTCCCTTAATCGACTACTCGACCTTCGCTTCATATACCTGGCCTTTTTAGAATTTTTGAACACCGCCTGATGCTTCCCACATGTCCTTCCTCTTCCTTTGAGATTCAGTGGTTGTCTTAACTAAAAATCTATCTTCGTGGCACTTGAACCCACAATTGCTGATAACTTTAAACCTTTCCGAAGGTCATCTTTATCGAACCGTCAACATTGGAAATACTTATTCAATCCTGAACCACCGCGCCCTGCGATATCTGATAGTTGTATCTCCAATACTATTTCACAATATCTTGCCCCAAAGGTGAGTTGTAGCAGATCATAACACCGACAAACTTAGTACGTTCAATTAGGACAATGACACCCCATCATAGAAGAAAGCTCCACTACGCTTGCAAATACCAAGTCTCATTACTTCCACCATCCCACATCTGACCATCCTTAGTCCGCTTGCCTTTCCCCTGTCAGGAATAAAATACTGAATCTCTTGATTAAGCACTGAATAAATCTCCCTTCAAGTCATTCACTGCCCTGACACGTGGGAAAACACCCTACCATCATATCACTACTACGGAACAGTCATTCATAAGCATCATGGCAACTTATGCCTAGCCTCAAAGCCCTCAAAAGTACCGTTACTGAGCTGAAACATTAGAATACCCTTCCATAAGGTGACAATAATAATCCAATCAACTACATCGGGAGAAACATCCCGCACCACATCCATAGTACCATTATGATTCATCAATTCTTAATTTATAACAAGTGCTTTGCGTTGCATAAGATTGAGTAGGAATGAATTAAAGGAATACGCCTCCAGGGATCAAATCGCACGATAAGGAATCAAGAAGGGAAGTACTCCTAGCAATCCTGCAGCCTCCTAAGGATAAGTACAGACGTCTCCGTATCGATCCGCGAGACTCTACTGGACTTGCTCATGACTCGTGAGACCCAAGGAACCTAGTGCTATGATACCATGTTGTCATGACCCAAAATCCACTAAGGGTCGTGATGGCGCCGGACACTGCTGTCCGGCAAGCCAAATAAAAATACTTAATTAGATTCCAATTTAGACAATTTTGAAATCCAGATTTTCCTTCTATTTTCATAAGTAAAGAGACAACTTCTTCAATTCAAATTAAATAATAAGAAAATTAATAAAAAATATTTCAAAACTATCCCAGAACCCGGTGTCACAAGTGCATGATTCATTTCTATGAAATAATATAATACAACATCCGTCCGAAATACAGTGGACAAAAAGTAAATGCAATATATTGTAAGGGACTATACTAGCTGCGAGCCGCCTCGAATAATGCAACTCACCTAGTCCCCAAATCATCTGTGCTTCTACGCCCAATAGGCCGCTAGAGTTACATATACCTGTGCAACAAAAATGCACAGAAGTGTAGTATGAGTACGAAAACAACGTGTACTAAATGAGTATCCCGCCTAATCTTGAAGAAGTAGAGACGAGATGGTTGACTTCGACACTTACTAATGGTCCAATAATAATATGGTGAAGATGTGAGCAAAACATGGATTTATCTAGAAATTATAACTCATAGAGCAAGAAAACAGGTAACACCTTCTCAAATAATAAGAAAATTCCAAGATTTACTTTTCATTATCTTTATTAGTTTATAGTGAGCCATAAAAAGACAATATCAACTTCAATAAGTTTCAGAATAAGCAATGCAAGCATGCGCATATTATGCCGAGGCGACGGCCCGATCCAACAGAAATAAACTATGCACTTGCCGAGGATCGACGACGTGCTTATAGATGCATCTATTTAATCTGCCGAGGCGTTCGGCCCGTTCCATAAATAAACACACAGACAGTCAATCAATAAGTCAACACGGAGTAATTATCTAATGAAAACAATTCCTCTTTTAACCTTTTAAGAAAAATGAAGTTTTATCTGTTTAGAAATTCGTTTACTAATTCGATGTGATTTAAGAAATTCAAGCCATCAATAGGTTCGTAAATAATTTAAGTATAACATGCTTTTGGGTCCTAACTACCCGGACAATAGCATAATAGTAGCTACGTACGGACTCTCGTCACCTCGTGCATATGTAGCCCTTACAAATAGTAGCACACAATCAATTATTTCACCTATGGGGACAATTCCCTCTTACAAGGTTAGAAAGGAGACTCACCTCCCTCCGAAGATCCATAAACCAAATTACACGCCCTTCCGAAGACTCAAATCGACACACAACGCTCCAAAACTAGCCAATGATTATACAAATCCGTTAATATATGCTCAATTACTCATTACAATCCAATTTATAGAAATTCCCAACCCCGATCAAAAAGTTGATAAAAATGCCCTCGGGCCACGTGCCCGGAATCCGAAATTTTTTGAAGATAAAGTTTACCCATAGCATCATGAACTCAAATATATAAATTTCTCTAAATTCCATACCCAAAATCGTGGTCAAAATCCAAAAATACTAATTTTCTAGGGTTTTCCTCAAACCCCAAGTTTTCTACAACTTCCATGTTTAAATCCATATCTAAACCTTGTATTTAACTCAAAACTGGCATAACTTACTTACCTCATGATGAATGACGGAACCCCCTCTTCAAAAGCTCCAAAAATCGCCCAAGTGAAGAGAAAAATGGGTGAAATGAACTTGTAACAACCCGACTGGTCGTTTTGCACTCTCGAACCCCGTTCCCTTCAATAATTCTTTTCGTATTTGCTTTAGCTGAATCATGACTTGCGGGGGCGGGTGGTTCGGAAGTTAGAAGAATTTCGGGCAAGAATAAGCCTATTTGCTTCATTTCATATCTTCAAAAAGGCCAAGTTTGACTTCGGTCAACATTTTGGAAAAACGGACCCGGAATCGCGATCCGGAAATTTTTAAGGGTTCGTGGAAAAATATGAGACCTGGGCGTGTGCCCGGAATCGAATTCCGAGGTCCCTAGCCCAAGTAATGGAATTTTTCGTAAAAATTGTTAAGTTAAGTTTCAAAGAATTAAATAAACTAAGATATTATTGTTTTTATAGGTATCGGGGTCGAATTTTGATTCCGACACTTGGTACAAGTCCGAAATATCATATAAGACTTACCCGTAAAATTTGACGTCAATCCGAGTAGTTTAAGTGCGTTTTGACCCGTTGGTAGGAAATTAAGAACTTGAAGTTCATTAGATTTGATTAATTAGTTTTGGGGTCCCATTCCGTGATTTAATAATGTTTTGGGTGTTCCAGAGGTTCGACTAGGTCCGCCTCATGATTTCAGACTTGTCGGTATGCTTGGGCGGGGCTCGGGAGCCCCGAGCGTCAAATGGTCGTGGTTCGAGCGAAGCTAGAAATTTAAAAGGGTGCGCATCTGCTGCTTCTGTCATAACCGCTTCTGCGGCTCTTGGACCGCAGAAGCGAGACCACAGAAGCGGTCCTGTAATCACGGAAGCGGAAGGGGCCTGGCCCAGGGGAAACCGCAAAAGCGGTAGGCCCAAACCGCAGAAGCGGTTCTATTTCCGCTTATGCGGACACGCAGAAGCGAGTTCTGGACCGCAGAAGCGGCCTAGTCTCTTTGGCCCATTTCCACAAAAGCGGTCCTATGTCCGCTGAAGCGGAACCCACAGAAGCGGGATTTCTTCCGCAGAAGCGGAAATCACAGGGGGTCAGTGTATCATTTAATTCGATCTTAAGCCCATTTCCCCCATATCTCTCTCAACTCTAGGGCGATTTTGGTGATTCAAAAGGGGAAGTTTCAGCATAACATTTTGAGGTAAGTAATCCCCACTCATTTTTT